>JAEIIJ010006751.1:0-29238 GCA_018904815.1 Drosophila ogumai
CAATTTTTTAATGTAAAAATGGAATAATAATTTGTATGTTTTGTTTCTTAAATTTAAATTTTTCTTCCAGTGTATTTGTGAGTTCCGCCTGGCAGCCCTAAAATCGATTATCGATGGCGGTCCGCCTTGATCGCGGTTTTTATCGAAAGGCGCGCAGTCAGGACGCGGCAAACTTTTCTTTATTTATTTAATTTTTTTGTTTGTTGTTGAATTCAAAGCATTCCTCTAGCATGCAGGCATTTTTGAAGACTGGCAAATCAAGTGCCGGACATGGAGAAAAGGTCCAGGGGGCAGCCGCGGAACGACGCAAGCCACCGGCTCCTTGGGTGGAGAAATAGTAAGTCACTTTTTTTTGCGGGCACCACAAAAGCACATGCTCCTAGTAATGGCTCCCTCTTATTAGTCGGCCGCGCAACGTGGACGATGTGGTGGAGCAGTCCGAGGTGGTGGCAGTGCTGCGCAAGTGTGTCGAGGGCGGTGATTTGCCCAACATGTTGCTCTACGGACCACCGGGTACGGGAAAGACGAGCACCATTCTGGCAGCTGCCCGACAGATTTTCGGTGATATGTACAAGGATCGAATCCTGGAGCTAAACGCGTCCGATGAGCGTGGCATCAATGTGGTGCGCACCAAGATCAAGAATTTCTCACAGCTGTCGGCCAGCAGTGTGCGTCCAGACGGACGGCCCTGCCCTCCGTTCAAAATCATCATCCTGGACGAGGCGGACTCTATGACACATGCCGCCCAGTCGGCGCTGCGTCGCACCATGGAAAAGGAGAGCCGCAGCACGCGCTTCTGTTTGATTTGCAACTACGTTTCGCGCATCATCGTGCCCATCACGTCGCGCTGCTCCAAGTTTCGGTTTAAGGCGCTGGGCGAGGAGAAGGTAATAGCTCGCCTGAGGCACATTTGCGACACGGAGGGCGTCAAGATCGATGAGGATGCATACAAGTCCATTGTTAAGATCTCGGCTGGTGATCTACGTCGCGCCATAACCACGCTGCAGTCATGCTACCGCCTGAAGGGCTCCGAGCACACCATCAACACGGCCGATCTGTTCGAGATGTCAGGCGTTATACCCGACTACTATTTGGAGGACTATCTGGAGGTGTGCCGCTCGGGCAACTACGAGCGCCTTGAGCAGTTTGTCCGCGAGATTGGCTATTCCGCCTACAGTGTGGGCCAAATGATGGAGCAGTTTGTTGAGTTTATTGTCCATCATCAAGGCCTCAATGATCCCCAAAAGGCCAAGATTCTGGATAAGTTGGGTGTAGGTTAATCAAAGCGATGGAAAGGATTATAAAGATAATGATTTGGTTTCCTTGCAGGAAAGCTGCTATCGCCTTCAGGACGGCGGCTCCGAGTACCTGCAGATCATGGACCTCGGCTGCTGCATTATTTTGGCCCTGAAATGATTCTCATACACATTATGGCCCACTGGCTGAATGTTAAAAATACATACACACACATTTATATATTTAAAATGAATCTTTACTGGTTTTGGTGAGCGTTCTCCATTCTGTTCGATTTCGGATACATTTTCCGTTCTATTTACATTTAAATCTTTAACATTTTGATCCTTTTTTTTGGGTGGTTATTCTTGTAAATTCGAATTTCTTGGCAAACAGACTTTGTTTCGATTTCAAACTAGTTTTTCTTTGCTTTTGATTTCGGCAGAATGTGAAAATATATATGGAGAGGGGGTTAGAGATATCGCTGGGGCTTTGAAATCTTAAGAAATGCGACCCAAAAGTAGCCAATAGTTAATTGTGGTCTTTACTTTCTCCCTGGCTTACTTAAAGACACATTTGTTGTTAGGGTAATCTTAGATCTATAGCGATTTCTTCGGATGTTTGTCTTAATATCTACTGCATTCGCGCTCCTTAGTTTGCTGTAAACTCAAACTCGTCCTCCTCGCGTTCCCGCTTAACGGCCACACCGGAGGCGCTGGAGCCACTGACACCGGCACCGCCGCCGCCGCCCGATGTACTGGCAATACTGCCCACGGCCGCCGCATCGCTGTCCACCTCCATTTTGAGATCGCCGCCGCTCGGTTCGCTCTTCACATCCCCCACAGAGCCCCCTCCACCGCCGGCAGCTCCGCCTCCACTGGCACTGCTGCTGCTTGCCACCTTGGTGGTCGTTGTCGTGGTAAACTTAATCACGGGCTTGGGTATGGTCACCACCTGCTGCTTGGACACCACCGAGTGGATCCGCTTTGGACCATTGGCACTGGACACCGGCTTGACGACGGTCTTGAGCGGTCGCCCCTCCAACGCCGATTTGGTCATCTTTTTGGGCTGATTGGTGGCGCGTAGCTTGTAGTTGACCCCGGTGAGGCAGTAACGGTCGGGCGGCAGACGCAGACCGCAGTGGGGCTTGATGGGCGGCAGGGGCATGTTGTTGCGCAGCTCGGCCACCTTGGCCAGAACGTGACGCGGTAGCGGGCCAGTGAAGCTCTTGTCAAGCGTCATTTCGGTGGCCAGACGCACGTCGTCCAGGTCGATGGTCTTTTTGCGCGCATGATTGGCATATACCTTGGCGTCGTCCAGGATACAGGTCACATAGCCTGCAGAAAGTATAAGAATTATATTATATTACAGGAACGCCGAGGAGGGGGGCGGGGTCGCCTTACGGAAAGTGAACTCCAGCATCTGGTTGACGACGCGCGGCTCGTATTCCTGAATGTTCAGCTCTTTGAGTATGGACATGATCACCTGGGCATCCTTGGGCACATGCTTGATCTGGGCACTGATCTTGGCCTTTTCGGCCTTCTCACTGCTCATTGTTTAAGCGTTTTTTCTGATTTTGTTTATTTTCATTCAATTCCACGTACGGGCTGCTTCAAAAGGCGTTATGGCTTTATTAGCAAAGAAAGCTGGTCACATCGTCTTGCCAGGCTCGGTAACACTATTTTGACATTATATCGATATGCGCACATAATCGATAGCTGAAGAATAATCATCGTAGACAGTCGATAACGATAAGCTTTTCGAAAACTGAAAGTGGCGTTAAAAATTTGAATTACGCAAAGCAAAAACGATAAAACAATCAAAACAAAATATGCAGGCCCAAAAATAATTCCACTTTAATTTATTTATTAAGTAAACACTTTCAAACAAACACATTTAACGTAAGAAAACTTTTATTCATTAAACGTACAGCTCTCTCTCTCTCTCTTTCTCTCTGCATACTGCACTATACTTGGAAGACAATTTGAAGCTTGTACAGTGAAACTTTTAGCTTAGATACATACAGACATACATATTTTCGTTTATTAATTATTATTTTAGATACACTACACATTAAGCTACGTGCTACAATAAATTAACTCTTTATTGTTCCCGTCTTTTATATTCGCTCGTATATTCGAATTAAATATTATATAAGCTCCTTCTAATGTATATATTTATGTACATATATGTACTTTGTTTTTATTTGCAAAAAACGCGCAAACACTTCGCGCACCAAATAACTTTGACGCAACTTTGACTCAAGGCCCACGATCGTTCAGTTATATGCATAGATCTCTATATAGACTACAAAACTAAAACTCTTTACGAATTGAAAAAAAAAAAATTAAAATGTTTCATATTATTGTCGAATGAAATTATTCCTTATTTAAACTGCTATTATTTCTCAAGTTCATCGTGTGTTTTTTGTGCTTTACTGGGGGTTCCCTCGTTCTTCCACTCCTGCTGCTCCTTTATTATATATATTTTTTTGTGATTCCTATGGTCCGATTCCAGCTGACTTTCTAGTAGTTGTAGGGACCGTACTGGGAGCCATGGTAATAGGGTCCGGGATAGATCTGCGGCTGGGCATAGTTGGCGTAGGGCGGATACGGGGGCTGCTTCTGCGAGTAAACTGTGGGAAAACCAAGACAAAATTCGAGATTAGTTACTTCAATTCCATTTCTTAGGGGTAAATAAATTCCCACCTGGCATCAGATACTGCAGATTCAGCTGCTCCTCCTTCTCGCGTTCGTTGCGCAGGCAAACGGCCGCTCCAGACAGCAGGATGGCCGCCAGTAGACATGTTCCAATCCCTGCCCAGGCCACAATGTACGACCAGTCGTAGGCAATCTTTGTGTTGTCCCTCAGGACCTATCAAAAAAGAACAGATTTATTAAGAAAAAAATTTAAAAATATTTTAACAACCGTTGGTACTCACAGTATTCCATTGCTGGAAATAGTCCTCGCCCACGACCTTCTCCTTCTCAAAGAACTCGACCGTGTGCCAGAGACCCATGGCGCCGGCGGCTAGAAGACAGGTGACTAGCAGCAGGATCGAGGTGGCCGTTATGGCGCCCGAGGAGCGCTTCCAACAGCCCGAGAGGCCTGTCCAGAAGGCACAGAAGATGGTCACAAAGCTGATGATGAACAGGGCGATGCAGGAGCGAGCCAGATGCAGGCGTGAGGTGGCATCCTCGTTGGCAATCTTCTCATCCTCCGCCTGGGGGAAGTAGTCGATGTTCGAGCAGTGAGTCTCGATGGGAGAGAGATATGTGGGCACTACGTAGAATAAGATATGATTAGCTATGTGTTTATATATTTAAAGTCGAGGAGACTTACCCGCTGTGGCCGGTGGTCGCTCCTTGGGATAACAGATACGGAACAGGCCGCGTGTCCTGGTGTAGTAGTAGTACTTCACATTCAGGTTGTGCATCAAGGAATCTGCATCCGAATGCTTGGCGGCAAAGGCCTGGAATTAATGAAAAATAAGAGAGAATTTAGTTAAGATATATTTTAAGTATAAAATGAACTTTAGAAATATTTCCCAGTGTTCGTTCCAATTAACTTGGCTTCGCTTTTGACTTTTACACGCCGAGATAAGCTCGAGTTAACCTTCTTAAGGGATTACGCCTAGAGTAAAATGTCAGAAATAAAGCTCACTGAAATAGTAATAATAAATGGTTATTCAACCGAGCAAACAGCAGCTTGAATTGAAGTTCATTGATAAACCTGTTTCTGTGGGCGTCTCTCTTAATAATTTGTTCAACTACCTCGCACAATATCTCGCTATATATTTGTATATATATCGCCATATCACAATCGGCATTGAAAGGCCGAGACCGAGAAGTCGATCATCATCATCAGCCACCAACATCCATCCACCCATCCATCCGGTCATCTCATCTCGTCTCGGATTCAGTTAGTGTGGGTTGCTTGGGCTGAGATGTACATGTAAATATATATTTGTATATAAAGATGTAGCTTTCGTATCAGATCGAGTGGCATTTTGAACACGTTCCGCGGTTTCCCATTGTTTTCGGTGGCTGCGTTGAGCAATTCTCGAGAGATGACGAGCTGGCCCAAGGTTCCCCCAGTGGTTCCATGGGGCTATAGCCGCATTATAACCATTTACAGTGCGTCTTGCGGCTGTAAGATCTTTATCTGACCTGCAGTTTATATCATTTAGTTGCTATAACTCTTTGTCAATTAGAAATCATGGATTTCAATAGATTTTTTATCGGTTTTTGCATAGCCCCAAGGATTGTTTGTTTTATGGAGCAAAAGATGGGACGATTGACATGTTAATGATGGAAAGCATAGGAAAAACTTTTCCAACATTAAAGGTGAATTTCTCATTTAGAAAATTTTTCTTAGTTTTAGGGCTATTTGAAACGTTTTCTAAATTTAACAAAAATTTAGCTTGTTTTAAGAAAAATGTAGTTACCTTTAGGGTAGGTAACTATGTAATATCCTAAAAGTAATACCACACATGTAATAGCAGATATTTAATAGAACAAACACACATCTACAAGTCCTGACCACTGTTTATACCCAAGGCCGGCAACCATCACTTCATTCCACGGATGTTAAAACAAGTTGAGAATTATATGCGCACACGTTTGATATTATATTATTTATAAAAAAATAAACTTAAACAATTTGTTACCTAATATGAGTTATTTTAAGGGAAGCAGCTATGAACACTAGAGACACTAGCACTGTTTAGGCCGGCAACCGTCACTTCACTCAGGGGATTTTAAAACCAATTGAGAATTATATGCACACTAGTTGCGAATTCGTAATGGTTTTAATGAAAAATTGACCAACAAAACAAGATCAATTCGCCTTTGATTTTAGAAAGGATCTAAACAAGAAGAATCTAAGAAAAATTAACCCTGAAATATAGTATTTATTGTGGCATGTCTTTATTTTGGGATGTCTAGCCTTAAATTCATGAACACTTGTTACTAATTGTAGACACATTTTCTTTGTCTTGAAGAAAAATATTCTTTATTATAGAAAAATATTTTTAAAGGATTTTTTTTGGAAATAATTCCTTAGACCTTATTAACTACTCAAAGTTCTACTCAGTCTTGCTTTTAGCTATTTAACTCATATTAAATCATAGCTAAATCTAAGCTATATATAGATCATAAATCGCTTAAACACTTGACACCTTTGGCTCATTTAAGAAGTTACTGGCCTCTACTTCATGATAATTAATTAATTAAAATATGACGCATTTGACCAAGTCACCAATTATTTGCCTCATCGAATCTTTTGGTTAATGTTCCGACTTGGTAGAACTCCACGTAGCACTAAATGCCCTTTCACCAAATCAAATGAATTACGAAGCTAACAAGAAGAGACTCAAAGAAAAAAATCAAAGTGAAATCCAATCATTCCGAGTGATATCACGTTCCACACGTTTTTGGCAGAAATTCTACAATTTCGGCTGGCTTGTCTTGACTTTTCCACCAAGGGAAATCGCAGAGAGCGAGAGAGACGACGACGACAACAACTAGACGGGTTTTCCTTTATTACCAGCAAACCGCATCAGGCATTTTCATGAGGTGAAAAATATATATATAAAAAAAAAAGAAATGAGAGACTTGCTAGCAGTTGAAAAACGTGTTTTTCTCCACGACCTCTCCATGTCCGGTACTTAAGCAACACAATGGGGAAATACCAAAAGAAAAAAAAACCTAAGGGGTTGGGGTTCATATATCGAAAACTGTTTTCAGTTTTCAGTTTTCAATTTTTTTTTTAAATTTATTTGTATTTTTTTATCGGTTTAAGCTTTATGTAAATTTTTGGCGGCTGGTTGGAAAATGTTTTGAGTTTTTTTCGCTTGCGTAATCAACGTCTGGCTAGGGCTTCGGCAACTGGTTAGGGCGTTACACCTCACATTTCCATTTCCATTACCATTTCCCCTACCATTTCCATTTCCATTTTTATTTTTGTATTTTATCTTGTGAAACGTTTTCGCTTGGCTCGTCTCGGGGTCCGAAGCCCTCTTTATTAGCGCCTCTTCAGTGGATTAATTTTGTAACTTTCTTATGAAAGTCGCCGGCAATTAAGGGCCCCCAAAGTCTCTACAAATTATTGTCTGTCTTGGCCGAGACAAGATGCCGGAGATTCATTCAGGAAAAAGAGAGCTCTGAGCTGGATTAGAAATGCATTCGGCTGTGAACGAAAAAGCGGAAAAATGTGAAGAAATCGGCACCAGAGACAGAGAGATGAGAGAGACTTGGATTCGGACTCCTGAAATTGTCGGTTGGTTAGCTGGATTAATGCAGCATTTCATACATACATATATGTATATATAGAGCTAAAGATAGCCAAAGATATATACTTATACTGATAGTTATAGTTATAGTTTTAGTTATGGGGGTTTTACGCTTGGCCAGACATTGATTGCGACATAAAACGGTGAAGCGAAAAGTGCTTCAAGGTTGATCAGATGATCGGTGATCGTCCAGAGGGGAAACTGCAAATTATCGAAATAATATCAGATCGGGTCACATTGCTTATCAATAATACAATGCATTTTATGGCTAAGGCCCCACCCATATCAATGCGATTTCATCTTCAGCTCAGGCATTGAAAACTTTCTTCAGTGAAATTACCCATCAAAAGCCAAAGTATTCAAGAAAGAAAGCTGATCAACGTAAAATTCACTCAAAGTACTGTTAAATTGTATTATATTTCTATACATTTAATTTTACAATTAAGCTTAAGATCTTTCTGAGATAAAGATATTTTCTTAAATATTAAAAAACAGCATCTGAAAACCCTTAAAATATTATGCTATAAATAGTATTATTTTTGGTTTTTTAATCGAAATTATCGGTATTTTGCAAAAGTCGATTTTAAATCGAATAACCTTTAAATGTTTTTCCTTTCCTAGGTTAATCATCTACTGCTACTTTTAAGATCTTGTTCTTAAATTAAATGAATAATGAATTTAATTTGGATTAGCAAAGAATATAAATAAATATATATTTAAAGTAATTAAATCCTTAACTTTTGTATAATTATAAATTATACTAAAATTAGATAGTTTTTTAACTGATGAATTCTACCATTCCAGATCATTTTAAACAGGTTTATTCTTGTGTATAAACAATTTCCAATTGATTGTTGCCAATATTTGCGTATGCAACTGCAACCACTTGGCGCTGAGTGGCTCAGTGGCTTAGTGGCTTGGTGACTTGGCTGCTGGCTGGCGGTTGCCTCAGTTTCCCGGGCGCAGAGGCTCAGTTGGACGACAGTTGGCACAGGCACAAATATTTTTATGACACCCGGGGCGAAACTAGTTTTGGTTTCACAGTTCGGCTTGGCTTTGCTACCAACTTCGCCCTCTTGGCCAGCTAGCTAGCTGGGCTCTCCCCCCCACCTTTGGAAGCCAACACAACGGATGTCGGTGATTAGCCAATCGGGCAGCATGTGTAAGGCACTTGGATCGGATTGGATCGGAGCTTGGCTAAAAACCAGATGGATCGGTTCTGGGGGAGCAGGATCTCTGGCCAGCTGCTGTTATATTCCCCACGAAAAAATGCGCCAAGTCAAGGCCGAACAAATGTGCGGCTGCATTTTTTCAGCCCCCAGGGGAGTGGTTCGATTTTCATTAGTTGTTTTTCTTTAGTTTTTTTTTCTACTAAATTCCACCGAAATTGGTAATCAATTTGGCATTTCTTGACTGGCATATTAACCTGGTTATTAGCAAGTGTTTATATAAATAAAGTCACATTTTCAACAACTGAAAATGAAGTTTACTAGGAATATGGAAACAGATAATGAAAACGGAAATGGAAAGCAGCTGGGAACTGTCACTGATAAATATTGAAAATGTGATAAAAAGGGATATGAATTCATCGATTAGGAATTTTTATAGAAAGACATAGACTTTAAATCGATAAATAAATATATATATTTATAAAGTTATTGATAAACATTTATTATAATTAAATAAACATAAATTATATAATTATATATATTTCTCCCTGTGCATCCAATGCTTAAATGAATAATTTATAACTGCACTATAGGATGAAAAACAAGCAAACAGTTTGCATCAATTTGAAGCAAGACATACAGCCAGCAACTGGTTTCTCTCTATTTCTGTGACTGTTTCGATATTTTTTGTTGTTTTGACAAACAAAAAAAGGTCGTGGGAGCGCGACATTGAGGGAAGATCGCCGAGGTATTCGCATTTCAACTTATATGTTTGTATATATACATTCTTGGCAATGTACTTTGGCCCACACACAGATCGCGAGATCGCCAGATCACAATTACAGCCCCTAAAGAAGCCCCATTATGGAGGTACTACTGCGAGACACGCGGAAGTCAAGTCGTTGTGGCAAAAAGTGATAATGAAAAAAATAGGTAATAATGGGCGCAGAAACCTGAAACCGATTGAAATCAAATTATTTGTTTATTGAGCAAAACTCACACACGATTACTGCTTGAAATTTTTGGTTAGCTCTAAGCGTTATATTTTTATCTGCTATTTATTTTAAGTTTTTAGTGTTGTTTTTTTCAGTTATTTTTTTTTTTTTTTGTGGGAAGCGAAAGCGTTTTGAATCGCACGCTCAAGCGGTCCCCATAATGAGAGACCTCGGATGCAGAGATCTCCATCGCCATCTCCGTTTCCCCAAAAAGAATCTCGCATGCGGATAATTGCAAAGAAATTAATTTTTTTTATAGCCTTAATTTGCAATTGCCGGTAGACCTCAATATTCGATATACTTTCGGTGTAAAGTGATTAAAAGATTTGCTGTTAAGTCGTAAATGCCATACATATGTACATCTCTCTTTCTCAGCAAATAAATTAAATAAAAGTGTGGGTGAAAGTGTTTGGTGTTATTTTAGAGGAGTTTATAGGATTTTGGGGTAAAAACTAAATTTTTTAACATATAAAACTGTAGTTTTATGTGACATTTAAGGTTCCTTAATAATTACTTTAATAGGTAAACCATATAAATTAAATATTCAGTGCTAAAAAGCGTAAGCAAAATGGGTTTATTTTTAGCAAAATAAGATAAAGTATTTTAAGGTAAAATATGACCTCTTTGCACAGCTTAAAATATAATTTTATGGGTTTCGTAGTGATGCTTATAATTGGTAAACTAAATAAATAAAATCTCCAGTATTAAAAGGGTAGTAAAATATTATTATTTAAGAGTATACAACTTGTAATCACCTAAAAATCTATTAAAAAAATAATAAAAACTTCTTACAAACATCCTCTGCATTATATTTAAGCAAAAAAAAAAAAGGTATTCTAACCTGAACTCTAAATTCTATTAATAAAACCCCTCCCAAGCCCCGGCAATTGCTTGGAATTTCGATTAACCAATTTCGAGTTCTCCCGGAAACCGGAAACATCAACCAACCAGTAATGTAATCTCTCGCTTCGTAGAATTCTCCCAGGCCAGAACCAAAACCAAAACCAAATCCAATCAATTTCCAATCGCAACCTGTCTGTCACCTGTTCGTGCTAGTGTCTGTGTGTGGCTTGGCTTGGAATTCTCTCGCCCAGCTCTCAGCCAAGTGCAGTTCACTTTATGCTAATTCAGGCCCGAATATATATGGCTAAGTGGTGATTTGCCAATTTGGTATTTCACATGATGTCAGCGCAAAATACAAATACGAAATTAATCCAATCGATGGCGTCAATCTGGTTAATTGCAAATAAATACAAAAAAAAATTAAATAATAAAACAAATTATTATGGGGGGAGAAAGGGTGCTGGCTGGCAAGAAAAGAAATCTTCTGTCACACACGGCGTATGCGCAATGCGGACAGAAAATAATTAATTTCACATCGCAAATTAACATGTGTTTCGTCTTTCGGGGGCCCCGACAAAGCGCTTACTAAGCGTAAAGACCCATCACGATTCGCGAATTCATTCATCGCAGCCAGAGAAAAAAAAGAAACAAAGCCCGCAGGGAAAACAGGCAACTGGCAAGAGCCAAGTTAGCAGAAGTCGCAACACCAGCAGCCGGCAGCAGCTTTTCATTTGATATTTGATTTGGCTTTGGGTTTGGGTTAACTTTTTTTCTGTATTTATTCAGTGTTTTCGCTTTTTTATATGTGTCTATATATTTTTTTGTAATTTTATTTTGTCGTCGTCGGCATTGCATTGCCCAAAGTGAGACTGGCGTGAAATGAAATCGAAGAAAGAAGCCAAGGAGCGGGGAAAATAAATATATGGAGTGCATAAATGCACAGAAAAAAATAAATAAATATATATTTATTACATGATTAAATACAGTTTATAATAAATAAAAAAAATATATATCTCAAGGAGATTTTAGGTCTGCCTTTTTGGTTTATCCAAAGTAAAAGCCCAAAGGTTTACACATTTCCTTACTTTTTTTTTATCAAAATAGAATTTATCTTGTTAAAAAATCCAGGTTAATTATAAAAATGTGTGTGCTCACGATCAGTTTCATATGAGATTTGGCTACGTGTGGAGAGAAGGGTTTTCTCTTTTTTTATTCACATCGATCGAACAACGAACCGCGTCGATTTCGAGTTGAAGACCCGGCCAAAACGCAGTGCCATCAATTGGGCTTGGGTGCCCGTGCCTGTGCCCGGGGATCCCCCATGGCCAACCCCCTCCCCCTCGCTCCGACTCCTTACCAAATGGGAGAAACAACAGCGGCGAGTTAGGGCCCAAAAACGCGAAGTGGCTGCCAAAGCAAACCGACCAACTAGCCGCATACCAATTTTGAGTCGTCGTCGTTGTCTCGAAAACGTGAATCGAGTGAAAACTCAACTGGGAAACCAGTTTATCAAAGTATAAGGGTAAGAGGCTAGGGGCCTCTTTACAGAGGGGGCACCGAGATATAGGCGTGGATATGCGGCTCCATTGCCCCAAAGCCAAAGCCAAAGCCAAAGCCAAATGGCCTGGCCTAAGACACAGAAAGGCGATGTGGCTCTGGCATACCAGCAGGTATCCAAGTACCCGATACTTGGAGTACATTCAAGATAACAAAGGGATTGTTGGTTAGATAGGAAGGGACTTTAGTCTTCCAGGGGCTGTTTATTGTTTGTAAGTCCAATAAAAGCGAGAGAGGCTTCAAGGAAGATATATTCCAGTGTTTATTAACTGAAATAAAGAACCTGATTACACTGAGAAGAATTCAAACGAAGAAAAATTCAGAAGGACTCAGCCAAGAAAGAGCCGGGGTAGAAAATGTATACGAGGTAGACAGAGACAGGACTAAGCTTGATGCAAACGGAACGGTGAACGTTTTAATATAAAAAAAATAAAAACAAAATGATTCTAGATATAAAATAAAATAGATCCTCTAAATAAGGAGATATTATTAACCAAAAAAGTTTGAAATCTATTTCAAAAAACAAACTTAATTAACAGATTTAAAGTCTTCAGCTGTAGAAGTTAAATATTTCCCACATTATTTCCCGAATGACTCCCAAGGGTTAACCTTTTTCTAACCTTCTCGTCATTGTTCCCTCCTTGGAGAACCCATCATAATCGATTTTTGGATTTAATTTTCCACTCTCTCCAGGCAATCAAGAGCATTTCCTGTGCAGGTAGCTCAAATTACCTGTTGTTGTTGCACCTGAGCGGTGTTTTTCAAAGCCTTATCTAAGGGCGGAAATCACCGAAGGAGCAAGGGCGAGAGAGTAAACACATAAAGGCACAACGTCCCAAAAATAAGGGAGGTCAAGGCGAGCGAGCAAGCGATTTCCTCTAATGACTTTATAAATGCCCCAAAGATTTCGTGTTGAAGAATTGGGACCGACTGAGAGAGAGAGAGAGAGATGGATGGATCCCCGATCTCACCGTAATTATTGTTCCCTCGACTCCATTGAAACTTTCGGATTAGGCGACAACTTTACCTCACCTCAGAGAGTCGACGAAAAAAACGTGCAAATATTTTCAGCACACTTTTGAGTCGTTTTCCTTCTCTTCTTCTTCTTCGTTTTTTTAGGTAACTTGTTTTGGTATGTTTGGTATGCGCACTCAGACTCAAACGATCGTTGGCTGCCTCTCTTTCTAACTCTCTCATAGCAGCCTCTAATGTTCTCTCTTTCTCAGCTGCACCTTTGATTCGCTGTTGACTTTTCTACAGTTGAATTTCTGTAATCCCAAACGGATCATTAGCTATGTTGTTGTTATGGTAAATGCCAGCGCATTTGTGTATTTAATTTATGAATAATCAGTGGTGGGGAATTAGTAGCTAATTATAGAAATAAAAATGATTCAACTATGATTAATAAGCTATTTTTAAATAATTCTCTATGATAAAATTATTCTTTACCAAAAGCAATGGTTTTTAAGGTTTAAGATCTATTCAAATAAATTAAAACACAAAAAATACCTCCCATTTCAATTCGAATTCTGAATTACCGAAAAATTCAATCTGTAAAAGTTTTACTGTAAGTATTTTTGCCGTGTCTGTGTGATGCATGCAAAATGGCAACCTGTGCTGGTGTTAGTGCGGCTGAGCTCCTCTTCTCCCGCTTCTTCTTCGTCTTCTGGCTGGGCTCTTCTTTGGCTCGCTTCCCATTCATCGTTCATCGCGTTTTGGCTTTGGCTAAGCGCTCGCGCGTAGAAAGTTTTAACGTTAACGTTAACGGCCTTTGCCGTTGCCGTTGCCCACCCTCCTCCACCGGTCCACTGCACTCCTCCCCCCTTGGCAGTGTCTGTGTGTGCTTGTGTTTGCTTTCGACCTTTCTTCTTTCTCCTTTCTTCTTCTCCGCCTTGCCCTTATTTTCTGCTGGCCAAGCAGCACACAAAACGAGCGACTGTTACTGTTAGTTACCACCGTTCGCTGTTGTTGCCTTTGTTATTGCTACCTCTGCTGCTGCTTCTTCTTTCATTATTTGCCTCCTTTTCACCCTCCGCACAGTGGGCCACACACACCTGTTGGTCGTGCATACACATATGCAATAAAAGAAGTGCATTTAATTATCTTGTTTGCCTAAGCAAATCTTTCGAGATTGTGTTCTTGGAAGAGGAAGACACAGATTATGGATGCCGCCAAAGTGGCACAAATAATGGGAGATATATTATTATATTCAAGATTATTCTCATATCTTCACAATTTTCAGTTAGTCTTACTTAAATGGTATTAACAACTTTATATATGAGAAGTTCAGATTGGTTGAAGTTAAGTTGATATAGTTTTTCCTACAATATCTACAAATATTTCCAAAAATGTATTAAGAATATTTTCCTGCCATTAAAACTAGGCTATATTTCTATATTATTAGCTAGTTATTCTTTTTATAAACAAGTTACTATTATTTGAAAAATACTATAAACCCTTTTCCTGCAAAAGTTCGCCTGCAATGCTTTTTCCCCAATTTTTAAGAAACTCCCATTGTGCGGAGCTTAAGCTCCGTTTTAAGGGGCAGAGTCTTTCGTTTTGGATTTGGCTTTGGCTTCTGCCACGCAGACGCAAAGATGCACAACTACTACATAAATATGTATAGTTATGTATATACATATGTATCTGGCCGATGATTATGTATTCCAAGCTCTTTGGAGCACCGACTCACCTGTATCTGGTTGCGCCAGACGTCGTAGTGCAGCCAATTATCCGTGGAGAAGGCGATCGCCAGCAGGGCGGTGGCGATGATCGCGCAGATCGTCGCTATCGATAAAGTAACGGCCGAACAGGGCATCGTTATGTATTATTCCGGAACTATATCGGTCGGGTTTATATGTGTGTATAATCTGTCGGTGGTCGTGCCACTTTAATTTCGGTATTTTTTTATGTTTCGTGATTTCTCAACCGAAAAACAGAACCAACAAACAACAACAAACTACAGTTGTGCGCTCCGTTTCTTCCTCTTCTTCGCTGTGATCTTCAGCTACTTCTTCTTCTGCTTCTTCCGCAGCTAGATTCTTCTGCTTCTTCTTCTGCTGTTTGTCGTCGTCTCGAACTGCTACTGCTGCTGCACAAATACACAGTTAAAAAGCAGCAACCAGTTTAGAAGGCACAGTAAAAAAAAGCCACAGTTGTTAACAAAAAAATAATAATTTTTAGCAGCACTAACACACACACGCACACACACAGAGACACGCGCGCCGGGCGAAGAATCTAAGATGGAGGACGAGAATCGTGGAGAGAAGAGAAGCGAATCAGAGCCAAGCTGAGGCGTTGTGATCGCAATGACGTTCGCTGGCGGACTGAAAATCGACGGCAACGGAGGAAGCGAACCCGACTTCAGGTAATACCCGTTCGTAGTTAAAGCGGCCCAATGTCTCTGAGCCAGCTTCGCAGCAGTGCTGCCGGGCCGGTACAAGCTAGATTCTGAGAAAAGTTACTAAAACTGTATGAAATGCAAGCAAGCATACAGCATTATGTTTTTAAATTTATTAATTTAATTAATTTTTTTTGTAAATAAAGTATTTAAATAGAAATGTTCATTTTGCTCCGCATTTTTTCATATTATATAGACTTAAAACTCGTTCGATTTTAACTTTGGACCACTAAAAGGAAAGCATTTCCATGGGATAAAACACAAATGGCTTATTAGTTTTAGTGTTCTTTTAATTTAATTGTGTCCTTATGTTGATTTATTTATTTTTATTTTCAAATATGCAACAAAGAAGCTAAACTGGCAACACTGGGGACAGCTTCGCAGTCGCCGTCGCAGTCAGCGTTGACGTCGCTGCGCTCTTTCATGTGAGCGCTTTGCAAATGCAATCGAGCTCGTGAGAGAGAGAGCGCAAGGAGGAGGATGTAAAAAAGGAGGAGGCAAGGAGACCGTGCTGGTGCCTCTTCTACCTGCTGGATACGACACAAAAACAACGAAAGGAAAACGGGCTTTGAAAACTGAAGTTCAGAATACCCTTTTTGGATCTCTACCAATAAAAAACTTAAACATAAACCTTCTGGGATAAATGATACCCACTTATAGGGTATAAACAAACCAAACAACAACGTGTTGATATTTTCTTGTTTTTCTTTCCTTTGGTATGTGGTTTTGGTGGCTATATTGGTAACTTCCAGGCAAATGGAAGGTAGGGTAGGGTAGAGTAGGACTCGGACCCCATGGGCGTAGGCGGTGGGCTGAAACTCGGATTAATGGGGACAGGGGGACCACTTCTCTATCGTAGTCATTCTCAGCCAGATCGTAAGTCTGTCAAAACTAAGCAACATATTTTATTGGTTACATATTGGGATCAGCCTCCTCAAACGAAAATTACACTGGAGGATAATATATATTTATAGAAATTAAAATAGTTTTATAAAATATATTGCATTGCTAACAATATTTTTAAACCAATCTGAATCTCTTCTCCCACTATTCACACCTGTGCAGATCATCATTCAAAGACACACCTTTTAAAACACATAACCAATTTATTTACCAGACACTTGTTGCTATCTCAATTGTTCTTTGATAAATATAGATTTGTGAACCGATATTTTAATGGGTTTTTAATTCCATATTAATTCCAGCTGATATCTGTGAGGATGTGTGCACTTAACTTTGTGGCCAAGAGAGCCAAGCTATTTTTATGTAAATAATAAATATTGGTAGGAGAGTTCCATATCGGTTGGGATTCCCACTCCCCGCTGCTAATCAGGGCATCCGATTTCTCGCAGTGCGCTCCTGACCCAATGCAAAGATGCTGCGACTGCGCAGGTAACAGGCACAAACACATGCAAAAACAGAGATACAGATATAAATATCTGTGGATGTGTGTGTAAGTGCGGCATTGGCATCGGCATCTTGCCAGTTTCTGTTGATTTTCATCGGCTTTAATGCCTTTGTCTATTTTGGGTTTCTGTTTATGGCGTGGGTTTTTCTCAATTGCATTTTTGGGCGCGCTCTCCGACTGCATTGGCGGTGGCTGTCTGTCACAGTGGTGCTCAAAATAATAGTGATTATTTTTTGTAAATTTTATTAACATTAAAAATATGATTTCTTGTTATTATCTCGATGTTTTTATTCTGCTTATTATTTTTTTTTACCTTTTATTTTTTTATCTATACATTTTGCGCTCTACATTTTTTTCTGAACTTTTTTTTCAGGACTTCATTCCCTGTGGTGTGCTACCATTTTTACGGCATCTGTGGGTGTGCTGTATTCGAGTGCGTTTATGTTTGTGTGGAAATACCAGAATTACCTAAATTACAACAAGAATGGGCCGTGGCACTTATAAAGCAATGCTCGTAATCGGATCGGATCGGCATCAGCCTCAGCCCCGGCTCCGTGCAGTTCTCTCGATCTCAATTGCCGGGGCCTGGGGCAAAAAAAAAAATATAAAAAATAACTATATAAATAAATAAATAAGAAATAAGCGACATCAAAACGAGAAGAAGAAGAAAAAGTGGCATGCAACTCGGAGGCTCGAGTGGCAACCGTCTCGCCTTGTTTTTCGTTTTCTTTTCGCATGCCGTTGACATTCCTCAGCGTCGCATTGTGTTTGCTTGGACTTACTTTGTTGTCTTTGTTTTTTTTTTGTTGCCCCCAGACGACAACACATTATGTATTTAATTCACATTTTAGCACAAATTATTAAATATTTGACAGCCAGCGAATCGCAACGAAAGTGAGAGCGCAAGTGAAAAGCCGCAGGCTTGGGGCAGCGCCACCACACACTTCCGCAATTGCTAATTTATGCGTTTATTGGTAAGGCTTAAAGGCAGTGGCTGCCATTTCTGCCACTTGCCATTTGCGTTTTTGTCATTTTAATATAAACTCTTGTATTTTGTGGACGGGACACAAGCAGGCATAAAGCACAGCAAACAAAGGCCCAACGAAACGTGTTCGTGCTCGTCGCAGTGAAAGTAACAGTCGCAGTCAACAGGTAGCACAGGTGGTGACCGCGACGGTCAAAAGCCAAAAATGGCGACTTCTCCCTGCAAAAAAAAAAAAAAAGCAAGGGGAAAAATTACAAGGTTTCGCCAAATGACCCTGAAAATGGGATATGCATGTATGAACATGTTTAAAATCGGCTTGTCAGGTGATATTATTAAATAAAGAAAATTACAATAAATTATTAGGCTAAAATATGTCAAACGATAAGCTCTTGTTTAGTTTAAGCAGTTCCATTTCTTATGATTAAATATTGATGCTAACCCTTGTAAACTCTTACTTATTTTAATAAGATTGTGGAACACATCTAAAATTACAATAATCATAACCATAATAAATAATACATTAATAATAAAAAATTAACAAAATAAAGGTTTGACATCCGCTTTACATACTTTTTACACTGTCGTGGAAAACGTTAAATGGTGGCGCCACTGCGAAGTTTTTTTTAATGACAGAGCGCGCTATGCAACCTTGGTCGCTCGGACCGAAAAGTCTGGCAGCGCTGGTAGCTCGTGCAGCTGGTGACCGTTTTTCGCATATAAGAAACTATCGAATACAGGGACTCGGATTTTTTAGGGGGAAATTTAAACTATTTGAGATTTTTTAGGGGAAAATGCAATTTTCATCTGGCAAACACTAAATCTTTGAAAACGGCCGAAAAACAATTGCAATGCGTGCAATCAAAATCAATCAATATGTCAACAAGAAAGTGCCCCCAGTGCTGAGTTCGCAGTGCCAACAATAGGAAAGAAGGAAAGCAGCCAGCAAAAGGCAGGTGCGAAGAATGCAACTCGCAATGAAATGGAAGAAGGAATATATTGTAATGAATGCAAATGCACTGGTGTGCGCTAGTGTGTGTGTGTGTACGCGAGAGCCAGGAGAGCAATAATTAAATTAAGCAAAGGTGTTACGTGCCCACGAGAGTGTGTGTGTCCGTTAATGTGTATGTGCGTGCGTAGGTGTCGTGGCTCTCTTTTCCCCCCACCACCCCATCCTCTTTGCTCGCATCCTCCTGCCGCCCTGCATCCTTCCGTGAGTGTATGTGTGAGTAGAGAGAGCTGTGTATATACAGAGTGACAAAATTCTAATAAGACATTTTTGTTATCGCTGCTGCACTCGCCCTCTCGCTTGCTCTCGCTCTCTATAGCGGCACCCAGAAAATCAGCGCTATCAGTGCTTTGACAAAAAAATACTAGCAAACGTCGTACTACGAAAACGACGACGCATGACGACCGCTAAAGGGGGTGGCGGTGGGCAGTGGGCGGGGGGTTGCTTTTTCCGGCTACTCCTTGCGATTATTCTCCGCCAGCATCATGCATGTGTGTGTGTGTGTGTGTACTATAGCGGTACTTTTTACGCACTTGTAGTCTGATCGGAAAATCTCCCTTTGGGAGGGAGCGAGAGGGTGAGAAAGAGAGAGGATCTCGTGGAAACATTTTGCTATTCTGCAAAAACCCAAACCCTACGCCCAAAAAAGAAAGGAAAAAAATCTCGTCTGCTTTTTTGGCTTCAATTTCTCTGCGCACAAGCACAAGCGTAGGTGCCCACCGAGCGGAGGGGGGGAGTAGCGCCCGAGGTGGGGTGGTAGTGGGCGGCAGGACGAAAAACGGCGCACGCAACTGTCATTGACCTTCAATTGCATTCGTTGCAAGCTGCAGCAGCAGCAGCAGCCGCCGCACCCAAAGGTCATAGGTTGGGATGTGTGTCATTCAATTAATCAAATTCGAACCCCCTTAAAAAATGAAACTAAACAAATTAAAAAAGTGGCTTCTAATACGGTTTTCTGGGCGTTGATTTCCCAGCCAACGCGCCTGCTATGTACCATCAATCTCGGCCAGCCAGCGCGTATAGCAGCGTCTCCTCTCTCTCGAATACACAGTGCAAATCGTTTATGCGGAATGGTTTGCCTCTAATAAAGAGAATTTAAGCCCTAAATAAGCGATAAGTAATGAGGAACAGCCAGGAAATGCAAATCAATTGAAAGTGTGTCTAAAAGTGGGCTACTGAAGGTGGAATAGGTGATCATGAGGGCCCTCAGAAAGCGTTTCTGGTTTGAAAGTACTATAAAAGAGTGTCTCAATATAGAAATTTACACTTAAGTATGAATTAAAATTAAAAAAAAATATATAAAAAATTTACAATGATTTAAAATTAAAAAATATATATATGAAAAATATACATAAGCCACAAAATTAAGTCTGTGTACATAAAAAAGTCTGTGTTTAGAAATATTTACAAAAAATAATCCACAAAATCAAGTCTAACTTTCAAAGAGATTTTCTTAATTATAATAATATTTATAATAATTTTCATAATTTTGCACCAAAAACTATAACAAACTTTTTCCACTTTTTCCAACTCCAGCTGTTGTTGCCTCTCACCTGAGTCTCGTGCCCGGAAAATGGAATCGTCCATTAAGCTTAAGGACAGCAACTCCAACGGCAGCTCTAATTCGAACGGCAATGTGGGTGGCGGGGGCGGCGGGGGATCAGGAGGAGGAGGAGGCGGTGGCGGTGTTTGTGTGTCCAGCATCTGCAGCAGCGACAGCTTCAGCATCATGCCACCGCCGCACCATGAACTCGTCAGCGCCAATAGCATCGAGCTGAATGCGGCGGCCTCGCTAAGCGACGACAGTGGAGTGCCGCTGACCACCAATAGCTCCATATCCAGCGGCGACTCCTACCGCCTGGGCATGTGCAAATTCGAGATTGAGGTGAGACGCAGTATACTTTTCTGATTCCAAGCGAAATCGTAATCCGTAATCCTTTCCCTTTTTGCAGATGGTTGAGAGCGACGGCGAGGTGTCGCAGTTCGATTCGCTAGACAATTGCTCAGAGGGCGGCATGAGCGCCGAGAATTTTAATACTCTGAAAAAGGGACCCCTGGCGCCCATTGATCCGCCGCCCGAATTTCAGGACTCGCCGCAGACCACCCTGGTCCGTTCCATCTCCAAGAATATTGTGAACAGCCTGCGGCGCTGGACCTCATCGCAATCCTCGTTCGAGCACCTCAAAGACGATGCCACCACCACCATTGGTATGAATGGAATGACCACCCCCACGGCCACCGCATTGCCCGAGAAGCCGCCACAGCAAGAACTGGTCCTGCTCCTAACCAAGACGGATACATCCAAGCTGGACGCCGAGCTGAGTCAGCTGAATCTCAAGGAGTCGTATGCGATCAACAAGCATCTGTATTCAAGCGATTCGATCCTGAACAGCCATACGGATAACATATACGATGAGCCCAACAACATTGTGAGCAGTTCGCTGGGCAACAGCGTTGATCTGCTGGAGGAGGAGGAGGAGCAGTCGGAGGCCAGCAGCTGCTCGCCGCTGCCATCGCCACCGCCGCCGGTTTCCATAGTCAAAATAAAGCAGACACTGTGCCCCTATTATCAGGATCATACGCGTTACTTCAAGGCCATACCCACGGAGCAGGATACCATAGCGAGTGCCAAGGCTGCGGCTGCCCAGCAGAGATTCAATAGCGCCGGTCTCTCGGAGATTCATGATTACGATCTGTATTACGGTGCCCGGCGGCAGCCGGTGGACAACAGCAGCCTCCAGCGACGCCAGGCCTCGCTCTACAGCCCCTTGGGTCACACCAGCCACTGTCACTACCACAATAGCCATGGCCATGGAGGCCATCATCATCCGCACCATCATCACCATCCGCATCACCATCATCACCACCATCATCAGCCAGGGTACGGGTACAGCCATGGCCAGAGGCCCAACTCAAGGAACTCGCTCAATAGCCGCCTGAGCAGCTCGCACAACTCGCTGAATGTCTCGTCCGCCAACAAGCCGGATGACTCCATCTTCATCACCCAGGCCATGTCGCACGATGCCCTGTTTACGCGCGAGATCTCTGACTTTTACAACGTGCCCATCGACTCGGACATTTACGCCTTTCCCGTGGACATGATCGAGCAGCAGCAGCAGCAGCAGCAGTTGGATCAGAAGCAGGAGCAGCAGCAAAAGTCCAATGCCCCCAATACCTACCACAAGGCGAGCAGGCGGAATAAGCGGAACAAGCGCAAGCAGCGTTACGGAGGAGCAACGACGGTGGGTGCGGGCACGGAGACCAGTGACGGGGATGGGGAGAAGGGCAGCAGCAAGCATGGCAAGTACCGGATTCCAGTGGGCGCCACGGGTCAGGTGAGTGAGTCGGCGGAGCCGCTGCACATGACGCTGGACGAGGTGAAGCAGTTCTATCACACGCTCTACTCGGACGCCGGCAAGGCTCAGCCAGGTGGGCCCAAGCCCATGATGGTCAAGTCGAGCAACGAGACCATTTGGAGTGTGTCGACCAATACCACCACCACCACGACAACGGCGAGAACGCGCAGCAGTGTGGGCACCACACGGGCAGCAGCAGGCGGTGCTGGGGGTGCCAGCAGCGATGGCGGCGGCGGAGGTCCCGGCGGGAAGTATCTCAGCAAGCAGAACAAGCATAACCTCGACAACGATAAGCTCAACAACAACAATAATAACAACAATGTGCAGCAGTCGCAGCAGCAGCAAACGCAGCAGCAGCTGGACAAGCCACCGACGGAGCACCACAATCACAACAACAGCAACCACACCAATAACAAGCATGTCCTGCACTCGGAGAAGAAGTCACAGTTCACGCTGAACCTCAAGCAGCGCTTCTGCAGCATCTTTCGCTTCCGCCGCAGCAATCACAGTCGCTGCCGTGGAGGAGGAGGAGCTAACAGTGGTCGTGATGCCAATGGTACCATTGCAACCGGCACCGGCACGGGTGGCAGTGTAAATTCGAGTGCAGCAGCAGCAGCAGCAGCTGCGGCCACGGTGCCCCTAATACCGCCAGCCGCTGTGATAGCCAGTGCGCTGGGAGCGGCTGGTCAGCAACAGCAACAACTGCTGCTGACCCAACAGCTGCAACTGGCCACGGAGCTGAACGTCGGCGGCGGAGGAGGAGGAGGAGCGGCGTTAGCCACGGCGGAAGCGGACGAACCGAATGCCGATCTGCGGAAGAAGTTTCAGTCGCGTGCCCTGCCACCACTACCAAAGAAGGGTAAGAAGATATCGGTGATTTTTGAGGAAGTTGCTTCGGTAGAAAGGAAGATCCTCCTTTCAGAAAGCTCTTTCTCTGAGGAAGCTCCTCCGCTAAGGAAGATCCTTCATTCCTCCTAGAAAGTTCCTCCCTTTAGGAAGCTCCTCCTTTCATAAAGATCCTTCTCTGAGGAATATTCACTTTCTAAAAAGCTCATTCATTCAGGATCTTCTAAGGAGTTTCCTCCTTTTAGAAGGCTCTTTCTTTTCGATTCGAATGATTCTCCTTTTACAGAGCTCCTCTTGAGGAATCCCTTCTCACTGTCTCTCGTTTCCTTTCCTTCAACAGCTGCAGCCTATGCCATTGAAGCCGTTGAACCGGAACCCGAGGAGCTGAAAAAGAGCAATGCCCAGGAGCCCCGCGCCTTGCAGTTTACCTCCAGCATTGAGAAAGTCAAAGACGTGAGTATCAAGCAACACCTATTGGGGGTTATGGGCTACTAAAAACCCTCGTTCACTCTACTCCAAACAGTATGGCTGGTACTGGGGTCCCCTGTCCAGCGAGGCCGCCGAGAAAGTGCTATCCAGTGAACCGGATGGATCCTTTCTGGTGCGCGACAGCTCTGACGATCACTACATCTTCTCGCTGAGCTTTAAGCTGAACAATTGTGTGCGCCATGTGCGCATCGAACAGGATCAGGGTGAGTTGTAGTCCATAAAAAGCTATTTATTTATCCTTGAAAAACTATAAATTTCCAATGGTTTATGCAACAGGAACCTTCTCCTTCGGCTCGTATGCCAAATTCAAATCGCAGACCATCACCGAGTTCATTGAGAAGGCCGTCGAGCATTCGAGGAGCGGCAGGTAACCCACACACATGGCTCCCGGAAGGAGTAAACCGTATTATTAACCCTCTGCCTCTCCTCTTACTCCACCCAGATATCTGTTCTTTCTGCATCGTCGACCGGAGCACGGACCAATGCGCGTGCAATTAACCAATCCAGTATCTAGGTTTAAGCATGTACAAAGCTTGCAGCACATGTGCAGGTGAGACTTACACTCCTAGTCCTTCCTCGGACTCTGCTGCTGCTTGTTCAGCCAGTGCTGCTGCTGCTTGGCCCTCGCCCTGCGGCTGTATGGTGTGCAGCCCGTTTTGGGACGCTTCAGCGGCTGGCGGATTGGCTCACAACGCCAGCGGATGAGGGCGCGTAGATAGGCCAGCACTCTGCGGGGCTTCATTTGTTTTTTTTTTTGTGTTATTTTTTGATATTTTATTTGAAAATTAATGTTTTTGTGTGTGCTGTCATTTCAGATTTGTTATACTAAAGGCGGTTATACGAAAGGATCTAATACAGACATTGCCATTACCGAGAAGACTTCTAGACTATCTTAACTATAAGCACTGCTACTCCGAGCAGGTGGAGAGCGACAGTTCGCACTCGCAGGTGAGTGGGCATGGCACTAATAGCATTTCGATATGTTATCGAGTGCGATACATCATATCGGAGTTTTCCCTAGCCATAAATGATATTATCTGAAGCTGGATATTATTATATATATATATTATCGTTTTTTTTTTTCTTAAAATATATTTGAAACCCAACGATATTTTCAATATCCCGCTTGATAATCGATAATCTCTCTCATATCTTTTAATCCTCTGATCTTTGATGCTTCTTTTTAGATATCTGGCGATGGAACCATGTAAGATAAGGAGCCGAAATGGGATGAATGGGGGATTCATTCGCTTGTGACAACAACAAAAAACGTAAACGAAAGCAACAGAAATTATTACCTTAAATAAGTAGTAGAATTTAACGAAGGAAAAAAATAAACAAAAAAGCATTAAACAGCAGCAAAGCAAAGCCAACAAGCAACCGTTGAAACAAACAACAAAACCAACAAAAACATTAACAAAATAAATAAACAAAAATCAACAAAAACAAACACCAAGAAACAACCACAACAAACAAATAAAACAAAAGTTACATAAATAAGCGAAGCAGAAAGAATAAAAGATTGTTAGTTTTGCTATAAAAAAAAAACGAAAAAAAACCGAAAAAAGGAGCAAAAAAAAAACGAGAACTCGGACGAAACGAAGTGAACAAAATTCAAAAGAAAACAAAAAGGATAACTCTGTTTATTGATCATTTTTTTGTACTCGGTGCTATACTATATAAATATGAACTATTTAATGAAATGAAAAATATGACGATTATTATAAAATATTATTAATTATGCGTACGTAGTCAAGTAAAAGCGAATAACAGAAACTGTACATAAGAAGAGTGTTTGAAGGAGCGAAAAGCAGCCCCGATAGAAACGAAACCCAACTCCAATCTTCATATTTTCCCACAAAGAAACCTGGACACAACACATACCCCCTTGGGCACGAAACAGACAGAGATGGGAGAAGAGAAATGAAGACAAGGAGAAATGGAGAAGGAGAAGAGAAGAAAAGTAAAAGCTCGTTGATGTTGTTTTTCCCGTAATCAATTAATTACTTTTATGCTTGCCTTTTAGCTGTGATTTTTAAGTAAGACACGTTATCAACCGAAATTTGATATATAACTGATATAGATTCGATATTTGATACCTTGATATATAGCTCCCCCCCCCCATGCCCCGCAACACCTGTTCCGCTCAAATAATTGTCAATTTCAATAATTGTACTTAATTTAATTTAATTAAAGGAGATAAAGATAAAGCTGCAATAATATCGCGGGATACTTGTACATCTTAGGTTTATGTTTACTGCAATTGTTAACTCTTTTATTTGTTTTTCCTTCGGCTTTGTTATTTATGTTTTAAGTAAGCTTTTTTATTTTATTTTTTTTATTTTTTTGGGTCCCTCCTAGTATTTATTTTGTAACTGTAAAAATACGTATACGATTTAATCGCAGAACGAGGAGAACGAGATGAAATCCCAAGCCAAATCAACCTCCGCCTCCTCCCTGATCCTGTTCACGTTCCTCCTCCCTTTCGGCGAAGAAATGCAAAACAAACGAAACAATATTTGTCTATGGAAAGAATTATAATAAACGAAACTAAAATGAAAATGATAATGAAACAATGGAAATATACAAAAGCAATGCTAGCAGAGAAGCGAAGATAGCGGGGGAGCAGAAGCGAGAACGAACGAACGAACGGTCACAGCAAATGAGCAAAAACAAACAACAAAGGCAATATAAAGAAAATTTTTAATAATAAAAATTAAACAAATGAAATTTTGAATGTGTTTTCTTATAGAAAAACATATATTACACGAAATTTAATTAAATTGCTTGGCTAGATAATTGGGGCTGGTGATGAAAATTCATTTTTCATGTGTTTTCTTATTGAAATGAATTTTCATGCGTTTTATTTTATCAAAATTAATTTTCTTATGTATTTCTTTGTAACTAGATGCTACGATTATTGGTTTGCAGATTTTATCAGAAATGATACATTTTATAAAGCTAGATCTATGCGACTGCTGATGGATAAGAATTTTTCGTGTGTTTTCTTTGAGAAATTTCTATAATTTTTAATTTTTTTAACACAGTCAGCCAGAACTTATAAATTTTACACGAAGCGATCAATGGGACTGCTGATGGATAATAAATTTACTTTATTTAGTTAATTAAAATATAAAAACAGACGTTTTTATATTAAAACATTGTTTTGACATGAGCTCTACACATGTTTGTTTATCCAATAAGAAGTGGCGACCTCTGGCGTTACAATTTAAGTTAACTACAGCCAGATGGCGCCTTTGCAGCAATGGAATCTAGGAAATATCTAAGATTCACAGGTAGATGGAGCCAGGAGGTCCTGAAATGATTCGAAATTGCTTTATTTTAGGAGTTCTTTTGTTTTAATTTAAAATACCATTTTTAAGCTAAAAAAAAGAAAAGGAAATGTTATTTATAGAAATTTAAAATTCATTTAAAGGCCATTGAAAACTCGATCTAGGCCTCGAATATATTATATGTATGCTCATTCGCTAGGCCCGCCCCCTCCCTCGATGTACATCATTTTTCTTGCCTATAAATTGTAACGGATTTCTGGTTAACTCCGGAGGGGATCCCCCTCGTGAAACAAGGGGGCGCCGTCGACTCCGTCCGGACTTGACTGGTCAACTTTTGACGCCTCCTTTGTTTTGGCTCGCCTTTGTGATGCTGCCCGCTGCCCCTCTTGTTGCTTTTCGTTTTTCCCAACCTTGTGATGGTCTCGTGATTAATTACATTTTCTTTTGCCAGTTTTCCCCCTCCTCCCTCTCTGGCTGCTTTTCAATTCAATTTTTTTCGGCCCCGGCTTCAGCTTCAACTCGAGCGGCAGCGTCTGCGTCAGCGTCACTATTTGAAATTAAATTTTGATTAATTGCAGTCGGCACCTTTTCCTTGGTCTTTTTTTCCCGTGACAGAGAGTGTCGAGTGTCGGCGCTACGGGAAAAGTGTTTTGCAGCCGCTGCAGCCTTTCGGAGTCATCGGAATTCGCCGCACTTGCCCCCTTGCCTGTTGCCCGATGCCTGTTGGCTGGGTTAACTACCTCCCGCTGGCCAAGTGTCGGAAAAACCCTCTCTCTCTCGAGACGAAATCATTTTCAGGTGTGAAAAATTTTCGAAATGCGCTTTCAATTTGCGCTGGAAAAAGGGAAAAAAGAGGGAAGATCGCGGAGTGCGCCCCATTAACGCAGCAACCAAATAAAGTCATTACCGCAGCAGTGAGCAGGTGAGGCGGGGAGAGATAACACTTGGAGAAAAAGAAAAGGCACTTGCAGAAAATTAAAAAAAAAAAAATGAGAAAGGTTAACAGGGAAGTTATGGGTTTTACAAAATATTTTCCGTCATTTCCGATGCTTTAATTTATATATATTCTTGATCCGAAACAACCTATAAATAATGTCTAATTCAAACTTAAAAAATTAATATTGTGTGTATTACATTTGTATAGGTCCATCCTCTGATTGATTTCCTTTTCCTCCTTGATTTCTTTCTGATCTGAAACTCTCTCCGGTGATATCTGCTTGTTTTCTCTATAGGTCTCACAAGTCGCAAGTAAACCCGTAGCACTTAGCTATAAAACAGAAAGGGTACACTGAATCACAACCACACAACAAGTAGCAGCTCTTTTAGGAAAGAGTAACCACAATACTAGAGTACCACACTACCACACTACCACCTCTACTTCTACCACTCGATCTCAGCCCTCAGCTGGGTTACCACTCAAAAGATGCTAGAACTAGTTGGGAATTATAGTGTCAAGCGATAAATATAAATAATATTTTATTTTTATTAAAAATATTTTTTTAACTGTAAATAAATCAGTTGACTAAATAAAAGAAAACCTGTTTAAAATTTTACTAATATAACTTAATAATATGATAAATGCAATTAAATAGTTATAGTGCTTTAATAAATACATTTTGCTTACTAATTATTCCAACCCATTTTTGCTCAGTGCAGTGGCACAGGTAAGCTGCCATCTAATGCGCCCGAAACAATTTGCTACGTAGACCCCGGCCACACCTACCTGTGCTGCCAATGCCGAGACATGCAATGTGCGCCGGCCCAGCCGCCCAGCCGCCAAGCTGCCCAGGTGCCCATTCCTGCCTAGAACCCAGCCCCGACTCTGGCCCCTCTCCTGGCGGAGATCCAGCTGCAGCAGGCAGCATGCTGCATGCAGCTCGTTTGCAGGAACCGTGTCCACGTCCAAGTCACTTTTCGTGTCTTGTGGCTAGCTGCAAGTCGGACCGAGATCAGATAACTCAATTATTCGCGGCGTAAACAAATGCTGCCTTTCAGGGGTTTTGGCCAGCAGATCCCCAGTATCCCCAGCATCCCGTCCAGAGCCAGGCAGGATGACTGCGAATGGAGCAGGGACTGCGACTGGGACTGGCAATGGGAATGGGAATGGGATGGGTTATTATCCCAGGCATAAATGGATTGTAAACGTGATTTTTATAGTCATTTAGCATAATAATGCATTTTATGGTTTTGGCCAGTCCCGGAGCAGGAGAAGGAGCACTCTCCGCATGCTCTTCTGGCTCCTTCTGGCTTTTGGTTTTGGTTTTGGTTTATTTCTAGCGCTTTTCGCGTAAATTAAACCTGACTTGGTGGCTTTCTTTTCTATTTGGCAGCAGCGTCTTGATTTAAATGATGGTGCAAGGTGTAAA
>JAEIIJ010006768.1:0-17855 GCA_018904815.1 Drosophila ogumai
ATCAGTAAAACTGTTGGATTGGCGACTCTTAAAACCTTTTAAAACCCAATCCCGGGCAAAGCTCTCCCTCCCAGTGCCGTTTTTGCGACCGCCAAGCGCTAAGGAATGCGAACGGATACAAATGGGCCAGAGTCAGTTCACAAAGCCACGGGGATGCCGAAAAAGCGCATCAGAAGTGGCGAGGTGTGTGCACACAAAGGCAGGGTATAAAGGGGGGTTACGGCAGGCTATATCGGCGATGATTGAGCCACTGCAAGGGCTGTCTTTCAGCGACTGTATGTATGTATGCTTATATGTGGACCCAGATTCAAGAGCTCGTTGAACGATGGGGCATTGCATATGACAGAAGCGGCTCCCAGTGGGGGGAGCGGGTTATGGAGAGTGGTATCCATGGTGCAGTTGGGCACAAGGATGGAGATACCCGAGGACCAGGAAAAACTGAAACGCTTGGCGAGCTGTGACGCGCCCATTACAACTCTGAAGTGATGACAGGACAAGGTTCCAGCTAACTTCTGACTTAGCAGGCTCAACAACTGATCTCCTTCAAGGCACAGCGAAAAAAAATTATAATTAAAAGTACCATTTAAGTGAATTTATTTAAAAATAACGCAGAATATCACTTCATTTTCCTACAACAAACAAAAAACTATTTGACAACAGGGGTGCCTAAAGGAGCCCATCCACAGGCGAGCATGTTGGCACTAGTTGGTGGCAAATGAAATTTTTGCTCGACGAGCGGCTCGTGGATGGGCCCCTTTAGGATCTTACTTGTGATTATCCATAGCAACAAGTTCTATATTCAAGAAAAATCGCCCTAAAACTATAAACATACATTTTCCTTTTCCATTTTTTTTTATATTTTTCTAAAAATTAGAGCGTTTTTTTCGATTTGGTTTGTTTACTTAGCCCCTTTCATAATATAAAAGCGAATGGCACTTGTTTTGCTGGTCAATTTATCTTGAAACCATAGCAAATTCGTCCTAAAATTTTTGTGGCGGCAAATCTTACAGGTTTGTGTATATAATTCCCAACTGGTTCTAACATCCCAGGGCTAAAGTGAGTGCATGTGGTAACATGTTTGTGCTAGTATACATGTGCTATTAAATATATAGTTCCTTTCGTTCAGTGTACGTCCCATCTACTATTCTTTGTAGCTAACCATTCACTCTGTTAGTCAGTCTGCCGGGTTTATGTGTGTTGCGTTGACATGGTGCAGGAAAAAATGATTGGCTTGGCTGCTGGATGGAAGCCCAGGCAGGCACTCCACGGATTGAGTGTGTTTTCGTGTGCATTGCATCTGTGAGGGATCTCGGGCATTTAAGCCTTTTATGTGTCGCTTTCAATATTAATTAAATGCTTACAAAACCCAGAAAAAAAATACAAGCCCATATGTAACCCTCTTCGCCTCCATGGACTGGACTTTTGGACCAGTACCATTCCTTGTTGCTGCATCATTCATTAGTTGTTGTCTGGCCGAAAAAGTTCTTTGGAAGCCAACTCTGCTGCTGCTGCAAGTTTCACTTCCCAGAGGGCCTCATGTAAATCAGAAGTTTGCAGAGGGTATTATCGGTGGTGGTAGTAATGATTGTGTGCCGGATTTCCACAGCTGCATCGTGCTCGCTTACTCTGAAAATTATTATGCGGTCTTAAGCAGTAAGCTAAACACAAACTTTCAAAGGGATTAAAATATTTTACAACATAAAATTCCATATGAGCTTTTGTTTAATTAAAAAAAAATAACTGTGTTTGCTATACAAAAGATTAAAAGAATACATTATATTTTTAAAACAGTTTTTGTAGAAAACTATATTTTATTAAGAATTGTTTAGATTTCAGGTGAATGGGACATTTTTACAATTACTCAAGACTTTTGAAGCTGTGACAACGCTGCGTATGAGCTATTTTTGTTGCGTATGTGTTACATTATTATTATAAAATTAAGCGAAAAATATTAAAAAATTATATGATATATAAATAAAATATAAAACTGTATGGTAAGGTCTTTATTTCAACAAATTTATCAAAAAATATATATAATTTGAGGTTCTAAAGAAATTGCCCAAACAATCATTTCTTTACGATTTAAAAATATATATTCCCAGTTTGAATGAAGGGATAATATCGTGACAATTATTTATTAATTATTAATTAATATTAGAAAATATCGATGGCACCGAAAACTCAACGACATCTTATGAACCCCTCGAAAAACTTACTCCTCGAAAGAAAATGTCGTCGCCTTAATGCACGACAGGTCCACATAATTACCTACAGAACCGAGCTGATAAACCCATTCTGGTTTAATATTCAATTTCAATTTCGTTCCGGGCCCACGGCAATCAAGACATCAGAATTTCATACTTCCCGGGCCACCACCCACTTGAACAAAAAAAATTGAAAATAATGAAACTGCTGACAGGAGCACAAATGGTTCACGAAAATATCAAACACAAGACCCTTTGCCGAGGAAAAAGGAGGAAAAGAATGAATAAAGGGATTCCCCTTCAACACCTCCAAAGAAGTTGCCCAAAATAAAAAGAAGAAAATAAATAAAAAAGGACAAGACAATGGCAGCCTCTGTGCTCCCTTTGAGTTTGGTTGGGCGTGTGACAGATACAGCCATTTCAACTTTACAATCTCTTCAAATTAAATTGACCCACGTCAGATTTGGTTGAGGAGCCAAAAGGCAGGAGCGGCTTGAGCGGAAGGAAGGAAGGAAGAAAGAAAGCAAGGTCTCCTTCCTCCTGTCTAGGCTGTCTGTCCCTCACATGTCATTTTTTTCCCCCTCCTTTCCTTGGAACGGAAAATAAAGGAAAACGAATAAAGGATTAGTAGGACATTCCTACACCCTCAATGCCGCCCCATTTGATTGCAATAAGCATTTTCTGATAGTTGTTGGACATCAGGGCGATTTGGTAATATAGCCAAGTATCGATTGGGGAATATGTCATAAGGGAACCGATTCGAATGGGTTCTAAAAGAGATAGTTAAGAATTTGTTGGTTCTAAATAAATACTTTATACCTAAAAATCTTGTCTTAACCTGTTTTACCTTTTGATTCGAAATCTCGACAGCCTTGATTTGAACTGTCAAATTCAAGAATTGTGCTAGCACCCAGTGCCCAAAAAATTTCAGTTGCTTCAGACCCGACCCCTAGAGCGGTCGTATTTTGGATTAGTACAGATTAAAAAACAAAAAAATTTTATTGTGAAAAATTCCTAAAGCGGGTAAGGACAAACAAAATGATTACAATCAAAATTACCGTTGTTGCCTCTGCAGGTACAGTGCCGTCAAGATGTCGGCGTTGCGCCTGTTGCCTCGCACGCCGCCATCTTATGTCACCTGGAAGGTGGGTCGTCGCTTCGCCAGCGGCGGCGGCGGCGGCGATGGCGTCCGTCTCATGATCGGCGACCGCGAGGTAGTGGGTTACGGTATCAACGGTCGGCCCATCTACTTTGACAGATCGGACTTTCCGTTTCCGGCCATTCGGTATCGCACAGTGACACCGGAGGTGTGCGCCCTCCGTGAGAAGGAGCTAGGCGATTGGAAGACTCTTTCGATTGAGGATAAGAAGCAGCTGTACCGGCATAGCTTCTGCCAAACGTTCGCAGAGTTTCAGTATTTCTCGCCAGACTGGAAGCTAGCATTGGGCCTGCCCTTGTGGTTGCTGGCCATTGCCTGTGGCATAACTGTGTTCATGAAGACCACGATATATAAATATACGCCGGATACTTTCGAGGAGGATCGGCAGTCGGCGCAGCTACGCAGGATGATCCACCTACAGATGAACCCGATCACTGGAGTGTCTTCCAAGTGGTGCTACAACACCAACCAGTGGAAGTAATACTCGTTTGCTGGTGGCTTACTATCAGATCCTTAATTGAATTGCCGTATACAACTCATTTTCATTTTTTAACCAACATGACAACATTAACACTACACCAACAATTGTTCAACAACATCAACAATGGCTCATTAATTGTTCACCACAACACACCAACACTATAGTTACGATATTTACAATAATTTTATGATACAAACAGGCGATTGCAGTCTCCCTCAACCTAAGCTGGCAAATTCAACGACTTTCCTTATACACAACAATACCACAACTCGCACTCAGAGAAAAAAAAAAACATGCAGAAATTGAAATTGATCTATTTAGGAAGCCCTCGACAGAACAACTTGCAATTACATGTGGAATTAATGCATTTACATTTACAACTACACGGTTTCATTACATATACACTACAGAAAACATTTTTGATGTTATGTAAAATTAAGAACCCCCAACCGATTGTTAAGACCATGTTTTAACATGTCCAACTATGTACATTGCAAAACGTTTGATAAATGCACCATTCGAAAAAAAATATTATGTTTTTATTAACCCAACTTTATGATCCGATTTCGATGCTTATAGCTAAGATAATAGGTACCTCCCAATTTCACCCATTGAGGACTCGGTTTCATTTGAGTTAAAAATGCGCTTTATTGCAATCTTGAATTGAGATTTGTTTGTTTTCTTTAATACATCTGAATCGGCTGCATGCGGTGTCATGTCGCTGACTGTACTTTGGATGTGTTTTAATGTAAAGGTGGTCTCGTTTTTTAGTATGTATGTTTATGTATAGTGGCATGTATGTATGTAAATACTAACATCAGTTTTTGTTTTCTTTTTTCTTTATTGTATGAATTCTCTTCTCTGTTTTTTGTTTTCAAAATTTGTGTTTCATCATCATGGTGCATCACATGCATGGAGTACAGTAGTCAATGCCTAAATGGTCGAACAAAGCTCAAAGCTCCTTCAAAACTAGGTTTTAAGTTGGAAAAGGGTATATGTGTGTGTATATAGATTGAGTTTAAGTACGGCCAAACACTGGGAACTGAAGATCGAAACAAATATTCAGCAATTTCAAATGTATTCGCTTTGTTTTGCTTTTTTTCAAAGGGATTTGATTTAAATTTTTGCTTTTTATTTATTTTTTTGTATTTTTGTTATGTTTATTAAACCTGGTTGTATTTTTTGTTGTTTCTTGTTTCTCATTTAATTTAATTTATTTTAATGCTACCACACAATATATATATATACAGATATATATATATATTCCTCAGATACATTTATATAACTACTTAGAGAACATCATTTAACTTGAATAGTTCTTGGCAGTTATTATTTGCATATACATATTTTCATAATCCGCTTTGTTTTAAAAATATGACGTCGCGCTCTTTTCATTTCCGTTTCTTTGCATTTCCGCTTGCCCTCGCTTCTTCTTCGATTTGATTAATGTACGATATTTGCGACATAAATACGCGTTCCTCTTACATACATAAAATATACATACATATATGTATGCATGTATCTATGCACATTTACATATCTATATTTATATTTTGTATCCTCTTAAATTTGGGCATATAATATGCTTGTATTTTATATAATTTCTTTCATTTTCCGGGTTCCACTGGGTCCCACTCCTCCGCCTCCTTCTCGCTTTACACATTCGACAAAAATTGTATTTTTTAAGTTTATCTCGCTTTTGGGTTTTGTGTGTGTGTTTCCTTGTTTGTTTCAAGCTAAATTGAATTAAATAATTAATTTTAATTATTTTATTAAATAACTACTACGTTGAAAATGAGTAAATGTGTATTGTATTTTGTTTTCGGATTTTCCTGATTTTTTGATTTCGCATGCCTTTTGTGTATGTGTGTGTGTGTGTGTGTTTCAAATGGTTTTCCTGCTGCTGTTTGTTGCTGCTGTTGTTGTTATTATTAATTAAATATTTGTTGCTAAACATTTCTCTTGTTTATTTGGCAGTGCAAGTTTTGTTTTCTGTTTTTGTTTGTGTTCGTGTTTGTTTTTTAATCGAAATCATCGAATTAAAGTAAACTGCACAGAGAGTACACATAATTGAACCAACTTGCAACAACGTAATATAGGTAAAGGAAAACAAAGTCTGTAATGGAATTGAGATTGAGACTGCAATTGAAATGAAAGTGTGGAAATCCTATCGAGCGTCCAGCGCAGAGATCCTTTTTCCAAGCCCAATCCAGCTGTGTATTGTGTGTGATTGTGTGTGTGGATCGTATGTATTATTTTCTGAATGTCTGATTGGGTTTTTGTTCTTTGCGATACGATACGAGTTTTGCACTATATAATAGCATATATACTATATGGTTGTGTACCCTAAAACTCGATCCCTCTGCTGTTTCTGTTCCTGCTTGCGCGTGTCCGTGTCAGTAATCCGATCCACTCTTCGCTTCGTCGCCAGACTTTAGCCATTTTGGGTAACAACACTCTTATGTCTTATGCCATGCCATGTGTGTTTGTTGTTGTGTGTGAATTCGCTGCTTTTCCCACTGCTGCTGCTGCCGCTGCTGCTTCTGATGAATGCTGAATGCTGATCCCATGCCATCGCCTTGGTCCTTCAGTCCCAGCCATTCTCCTTGATCATGTGCGCCAGCTCAATGATAAACTTGCCCTCCTTGTACTTTTGACTCGACTCGTAGGCGTGCTCATACTTCCAGCCCAGCGGTGTCTTGCAGCACTCACAGTATATATCGGCCACTGCATGGAGGCCAGTGAGCAGAACCCGCTCCTCCGTCTGGCCGCAGGCCACGTTCACCACCGAGTTGAACAGATATGCCGGCCCCTGGCTGCCCTGGAACGATTTCGAGATGAGCTCGTCGTGGGAGGCGAGATGGGCACGGCAGTGAACACATGAGTATGTCCGGTTCGTGGACGGTAGATAGGCTTGAAACGTCTTCACCATTGTGGCGTGTATCGTGGTAGCAGCTCCGAGCCTCTATTTAAGAAGTCTATAGGCTGCACAATCTCTTTGGGGTCGTCTGTCCTTCAAGGTGTCCTTTTTTCTGAAAGAAAAGAACACAAACTTTAGTCTTTAATTCGCTTAGCAAATTTCGAGTGTCTAACTTGATTTAGGCCTTTAACAGAATATTATTTGAAAGGTATTTTACGAGTTTAACTTCGACACAAATTTGACAGAAAATACTTCAAATTAAACTTAGTTTTTAAAGAAATCTCTGAATTCTCTGGTTTTTTTAAGCCTTTCTTCATGGATAATTATGGTAAATACCTTAAAACAACTACTAAAGTTAGACACTGGCTTTAATTAAGAAATATTTCCTTACCTTGCCCAGGACCACAACACTATATCTTGCTGTTTCCGTTTATCTATGCTATATCTTTCGATCCAGCGGGCGTTGTTAACTGCTCTGTGCCTGCTCCACCGCAAGGGGGCCGGTGACCGCGGTTGCTGTCATTGAACGATTATTGTTACAAATCCGTTCGCTATGCCACTGTAACTTCTGTGATGCCGTGCTGCTGCGATTCCAATCCCGATTCCCGATTCTGCTTTCGATTCCGATCACAAGCCCCGGCTATATCAGATTTCCGGCTGCCAAAGAAAACTGCAAGTAAAAGCCGTAGGAAACAAAAGGCGAATTAATAATGCATGTGTTTGTTGCCTTTGCCGTTGTGTCTGTTATGCAAAGCAGAATTCGAGCCAAGGAGAAACAGCCAGAAAAGCAGGGTCAGAGCCGCTGCCAGTGGGAAAGTGTGATGGGAGTGGGCGGGACAGCTACGGTGGATGGTGGGAAATGGGCAAAGCCGTGGCTATAGATATGGCCAGGGCATTTCCATTATTGATTTCCATTTGCAATCTCTTTGCCTTTGGGCGTTGGTAATTCCAGTGAGCAACCCCCGCACCAACACCAAGCAGCACGCTGGCACACCACATCACCACCACCCAACCCATGGATAATTGCCGCCCCGAAACCAAACAAAGCCGGCAAAATATAGTCCAGTTAAGCAGATCTAAACGATATTCTCAGTTTCGATCCCCAAATTCTTTTAAATTATATGAATTTATAAATCAAACTTCGCGGCAAATATTGATACAGTATTTAAAATATCTGTCATGCCTAATTTAGTTAAAACTCTCAGTGTAATCTTAGTAAAAAGCTGTAAAAACTGTGATTTATATGCAAAAATACCCCCGTAGAAGCTCAAAGGGGCTTGTTTAAATTGTTAAGAATGGAGTTGTTTGAACCAAACCCACATACCTAATTACTTTGTTCTAGCTTTCATATGTATCTATAAAGCTTGTGAAATACAATATGCCCTTAACCTAAATACTAGATATCAAGAGTGTGCAAAAATACATATGTATGTATGTATTTCAGGTTGCACATATGTATTTTTGGCAAACTTTGTCTGCTGCATTTGTCAGAGATTAAGATCTCTGAGCCATCTATTCCATTAGCGCGTTTGGATGCTAAATGATTAATGGGCATAGCCATGCTTGGCAGTAAACAACGAATCATCGCCCCAATCAAGTGAGTAACGCTCTGGATCTTTGGAAATAAGCCCAGGTAGGGCACCATTAAATGGGACAAATCTGTGGCTACCATGAGTGGATGCGCATGAATAATGCCAATTGGCATCTTTTATTCATTCCAACTGGGCGCCGATACGATGGTTGGCTCCCCTTTGTTCCTGCCAGCAGCTCCTAGCAAAGCCGCTAATTGTTATTCCAGTGACCGCCCCATGATGTTTACCCATTGATAAGCGGATAGTAGGCTTGGTATGAGGAAGTCGCCACCACAGACAATGACCGATTAAACCTATTCCCCGTATTCCTCTCGTGCCTTAGTGTGAAGTGGAAGTCCCGATATGAGTGGACGATACGGTTGAGTGTTGCAAATTGGACAGACTTTCATCAAATCAATAAAAGGCATAAACATTTCATCAAATTGTATCAAAATCAAGGTTTATTTCCCTGTAAATGCCAAAAGAATTTTATTTCCACGTTGTTATGAAAATATAGTATTTAAAAAGTTTATCAAAATAATAAAATTTGATTTTGTGAAAGTCTTTCAGCTATTTCATTTGCTTGGAAATATTAAAAATGATTTTTTATGTTATTTAAACAAATATGTCTATTTAAATATGATCGTCATAAGATTTTATGGTTTTAAATTATTGTTTTTAATTAGTAATAACTAGACACTAGAAAAAAGGGTTACGTATGTAAAAATGTATTAACATATGTATTTTAATAATGCTATAATTTTGACCGCAGCTGTTCGTGCTTATTTGTACAGACACACAACTGTGCCCTCTGCTGTACTCTGTTGTCCTGTCTTTTCTTTGTTTTCAACAAGTAGAAGGAATTGACGGGAATTTTTCAGTTTTTCGAATTTGGATTAAAAGGTATAATGCAATCTGCCTTATAATTAAAGCCTCGTTTCACTCTTGGGCCCCCCTTTGTTTCTCCACAGTCTTCCTCCTACACGCTCCTTCATCGGCGCCTTCTGTTCAATCTCCAAAATGCAAATTGGCTGCTGACGCCGACGTCGCAGTCGCCTTCGCTGCCTGCACCGGCGATTTGAACAAAGAAACCAAAGGAGCGGGCAGAACAAAGAGCAGAGAGAGAGAAAGAGAGTGAGAGCAGAGGAGCAGAGAACGTCAGAGTGCATAAAAGGGAAATGCACTTGGACCCAGACAACAAAGAAATCCGCGTTCCCCACCTCCTCTAACGGTTAATTAGCATTTCAATTAGGAAATCTGTCTGACAAACTTAATTAATTAAACTATATCATCGCAGTAGCACCAGCAACAGGAGGAACAACAAACACACACCAACGAGTTCACTGAACCACAAAAAAAAACACACACACAATAAAAAACATAAGATAAAGTAAAGAGAGTAGGAGAAGAAGAAAGAAATCCCTCAAAAGTTCTTTGTCACTCACTTGGCGATTTCTTGGCGCTTCTTTGCAATTATTCTGCAAATTGATTTCTATTAATTTTTTGCACCTCCGTTTATTTTGTTTACTTTTTTTCGTTCGCTCTCTCTGTTTTGGGTTCTTCTTCTTGGCACGACGAAACGAAAAAGCAAAGCGCGCAGAACGAACTGCGAAAAGCGAATGACGCTGCTTTGGTAAAAAAAATCGCAGGCCAGCAGCTGGCTGAGACAGCGACGCTGGCGTCGACTGCAATGGCGACGCAGCAGGTGGCAGCGACGTCGGCGATAAAGGACAAATATGAAATGGGAAGAATAAGAAGACTAACAAATAGAACACGATGTGCCACGACCATCCAAATACCCTACATTTCGGCGGTTGTACGTGAAGCCTTGCTGGTATTAACTAAAATCTATTCTTTGCGTTTGAAATGCATACATACAAATGTACATACATATGTATATACATATATTTACAAACATATGTACATACCTTTGCATAGAACGAATAACGCGTATTAAAAGCTTGCAAAAACCACAATTGGAGCAACGCATAATGCGTGCTCAATGAACAAACAAATTACGTGCAATTTACAGTTGCAATCAAGACGCCGCCGCTGCCGCTGCAAAGAATAAAAAGCTATGAAAAAGCAGCAATAGTGCGCCGCAAAAGGTAAGTGTGCAGGAAAGCAAAATGCAATTGCCGTTAGAAATATTAACCATATTCTTGTTATTGCACTCTGTCCCGTTCCTTCTCTCTAACCCGCACCCTGCCACCCTGTCACTCTGTCGCCTACCAAAGGCTTTAAATGTGGGCAGGCAACAAAGTGGCTTTTGCCATTTTCTTACCTCTTTTTTTTTACAACTTAATGTGCGTGGGTACGGTGCTGGGCAAAAAAGTGGGGATAATCACATTTTGTTCAAATAAAAAATATATTTTCATAATTTACAAACATACATTTTCAGTTGTTCATTTATTTTTATTATACAAATATACCAACAAGGCAATGTAAACAAAAATACTTTCCAAACAGAATAAAAACGTGTCATCATCTTACAATATTTGAAGAAGTCAAAAATAGGCAATGTATTAATTTAGTTTACATTTAAAGCTGCTACTGTTTAAGACCAGTACTTAAACATTCTACAGTGTTTCCTATTTTTCTAACCCCCACTGCGGTGGTAAAAGCAAAAACAGCAACAAGCGACAGCCGTGTAACGGTAAGTCTGCTCATGTATCGCGATTGTATGTCAGCGTCGACAGCGACGCCGACTGTGGCAGAGGCAGCCAAGTGACGGGCGTCGCGTGTTGAAAGCAACAACTTTAACGGTACTGCGCTTGCAACAGATCGAAATTAAAAAAAAAGAAGAAAAAACAAAGGCTATCTGCAATATCAGCTGTTTGTGCCGTGGTTTCTGTTGCTTGACAAATACGCATTAATTGCCATAATTTCTTGAGGGCAGGCCGCAATCTCTGAACTTCATTTGCGGCTGATTATTGTTTATTGTTTACTGTTTATTCTTCGTCTACGGCGAAGAACTTTTGCGTCGTTCTCTCTGGTTTCCCTTTTCTGTTTTTATTCTTATTTGGTCAAAATGCAAGGTATTTGAAAGGGTAGACTTGTGGCAACTTCAACACAGTCAACCAAATGAAGGTAATTTTAAATAATTAGAAAATTCTTAAAACTAAAAAAAAACATTTAAAAAAAAAACAACAAAAGCCAAATTGGGGACCTTAATACGGGGTATACATTGTTCTAGTTTACTTTAAGTAACACTTCAAACGCAAAAAACAAACAAAGCAAAGGCAATGGTAGAAGCAAATGAAGAAGCAGCAACAAAAGATGAGGTCGAAGAAGAAGAGAAACGCGATGGTAGCAACGACCGAACAGTGACGCCCCCGTCCCCTGCACCTACTCTCCTTTCACCACGTCCCACAGATGTTTTTGTTGTTGGTTTTGGCTGCCATTTGCTTTAGCTGCTGCCATTTCGCTCGCTGCTTGGGGGTCAACAGCGTCAATGGCGTCGCTCTTAAATAACTTCTCTCCGTTGTTCTTATCCCTTACTGTTGTTCCCCCTCTTCCACTCTCTTTTCTGGGGGGTGAGAGAGATAAATGCTGATTAATGAAGGGGAAGAAAGAAGAAGGGGGAAAACAAAACAAAACAAATCCAACAGCTGATGCGATAGAAAGAGAGAGAGATCGCTGAACTAAGCTTTGGATCAGGCGGATATATATAAATATATATATGTTGATTTATATATAAAGAAACCGCATTCGATTGTGGTCGCTTTTCTTATCACAAAATAACATGAAATTTATTGCGTTGCGACGTCGCTGCTGGTCACTGCGACGCTGGCAGAGAGAGGCAAAAAGAGAGAGCGAGAGAGAGGGCGAGAGGTAAACAAAAATACACAACAGCTGCGGCAGCTCACACACACACACATGCGCAGAAACAAACAAAAACTGCGAAAATCCTGCAGACCCATTAAATTTTTCAACAACAAAGTCAGCTGTGTGTGTGGTAGAAGGGAAGAGATGAAAACACAGCCAGATCGAAAATCAGAGGAATGAACTTTAAAACAAGCTCTCTCTCCTTCTCTTTTTTCGGAGTTTTAATAACAAATGGCGCAATTTGTTTAACAGCTGAAAAAGAAGAAAACACAAGCACGTACATAGACACAAAAACACACACACAGCCACATATAGGCAGGCAAAACAAAATAGAAAACAAGAAGAGAAGAAAAACAGCTATCTATACATATAAACAGTTTTCTGATGTTTTTGCAACTGCGTTGGACTGCTGGTGCGACAGAGGGGGGCGATTAACTGACAAACGGCGAACTTGGGTAAATGTTGCAAACACTTACGTTCTGTGTGGGTTGTTTGTTTGTTTGTTGTCTTGCTTCAAACATTAGAACGAACACCAGCTAGCGCACGACCACACACACAGACACAGAGAAACGGGCAAAAAAACCAGGCAGCGACTTGCCAAAATGGCACTCTTCTATTCTCTTCACTTGTATAATAATGCAGCAGCAGTTTGTTTCTGCATTGTTTCGTTTCTATTTCCACACATTTGTTGTTGTGTTGTACTTTTCGTTTGTGTGACCAGGCAGCAGGGGCAAAAATTCCACAAAACGGTGTTTGGGAATCGGAGCTTTTCAAAAAAATGCGCGCAAATATAAAAAAATAATTATTCTGTATAAAACAAACATATATTTCAATAAGAAGAATTTCCAGGTCCCTAATATTATCGGATCTTCTGTTTTATATATTAATTGTCAAAACTAGATTATGGCAAAAACTTGGCAATTTACGTGAATACCCTGCATATTAAAGCAGTACATGATAACCTGGCAACTCTGTCTTGCTGAGTGAAAAATTCTGTTGCGACTAAGATTTTTTTTAATAAGTTCCCTTAAAAAAGAGATTTTTGCTGAATAATTATATAAATAAATTAAAAGTTGTATTTTTCTTTGTTTATATTTTTCTAATTAAACGAAAAACATTTGCCATTTTTAGTATTTTTTCAGCTGTGGATTTATTTTGCAATCAAAAGCGTTGGTATTTTTTGTGTAGTCGTCAGTCGGTCACACTGATTGGACATTTTTGGCAAAAACAGCGGCAGATCGTTGAAGTTTTCTCGTGTTTCTTTTCGCCATCACTCCAACTAGAAAAAGGTGAACATATAAGGAAATTGATGCACTTTTCATTGGCTTAACGCACCGAAGAATCCCAGGGCTAATCCCTACCATTTGGCCGGAGAAAAATCAATTGCCAGCCGCTTGCCCGCCGCCGCCTTAACCTACAAAGTTACATAATTTGGTTATTTTGTTGTTAAGCTGCTGGATAGCATAAAATTGGAGCTCTAATGGTTACATCTTTTACTCCACCTTGCAGTGCAGGATGTCGTTCGTTAAGAATGCCCGTTTGTTGGCCGCTCGCGGCGCCCGTCTCTCCCAGGCCCGCAACTACTCGGACGAGATGAAGCTGACCTTCGCCGCCGCCAACAAGACCTTTTACGATGCCGCCGTCGTCCGCCAGATCGATGTGCCCTCCTTCTCCGGCTCCTTCGGTATCCTGGCCAAGCACGTGCCCACACTGGGTGAGTCTGTCGGCTGGCCAATTGCCTCGTATAAATGGTTATATCATAGCGGTTATCAACCATCTCTCTCTTTGCAGCCGTCCTTAAGCCCGGCGTCGTCCAGGTTGTGGAGAACGACGGCAAGCTGACCAAGTACTTTGTCTCCAGCGGCTCGGTGACCGTCAACGATGACTCCTCCGTCCAGGTGCTGGCCGAGGAGGCGCACAAAGTTGAGGACATTGATGTGGCCGAGGCCCGCCAGCTGCTCTCGAAATACCAGTCACAGCTGAGCTCTGCTGGTGATGATAAGGTGGGATTTGGTTTTGTTTTTTAGCGGGTGCTTTTTTTAGACTTAATATGTAAGTTAGTTCCTGTTTTAGGTGTTTTTGTGGGATTTTTCTTATTATGTTCAGGCTTCTGTTTTTTTCTAGTTTTTTTGTATGATTATTTTTGTACCTTAAAGATTTTATGGTTAAGAAGTTGTGTTTGTATACATTTGTCAAGAATTTTAAAGTAAGAAAATGTAATTTTAGATAAAGTATTATTTTAAGTTCTCTAAAGTTTAATTTTAATATTTAAAAACTATTATATTTCAATTTTATATAACGCTTAAGATTACTTCTGGTGTAAACTTAAATACCATAAAATTATATTTTGCTGAAAACGCTTCAAAGCAAATAAGAATTGTATATTTTTAAGTCTTTTGAAAGTATGAAGACACCTTATTTCGTTGAAAAATAGCTTATATTAAGTACAAATAGCCGTAACGTAAGACTCCAATTTAAAACACATTTAAATTACAAATAAAATATTTGTAAATAAATTAGAGTAAACGCTAAGCATTTCATAGATATTACGATCTAAAAGTTGGAAAATCTGCAGGAAAACTGATATATATTTTAATTATTAGCTTATAAATCTTAAAATTAAGCTTCTGGATCTTGTAATTAATCGCTTAAATTTGTATCCTTTTTCGTTGCAGGCCAAGGCCCAGGCTGCCATCGCCGTGGAGGTTGCCGAGGCGTTAGTCAAGGCCGCCGAATAGACGTAATCACCGCCACCAACAACAGAAACAATAACACAACAACAACAACAATCACAAAACTTGATGCTTTGTGTCTGAAAATATAAATAAAACATAACGATCGATATCCCCCCAAATGCCTGAGCGTTATGAAACAATAAAAAAGCGAATCATAATATGGTATTATAATGACCCGTGATCCGATCCGCCAAAGCAAACATCTAACGACGCCTTGTCGCAGTTTTTTTTTTTTCTTTCTTTTTTTCGTGTGTGTGTTAAATGTTTAAACATTTGTGTGAGAAGAGAGAAATGTGCAACTTGGGCAGTGTGGGACTCTCGATATGCTAATACATTATTAGGGCCAATCTTTAAGTCATATTTATTTTTTTGTATATGAAATGTGTGGAGAGATAAGGAAAGTGATGTATTGATTTTCATATCTTTCGTTGGTTAGACAAACTTTTCTATTGGTAAAAAGTATAAAAATATAAAATGTAATATTTAAAATAATTAACTTAGTGGGTTTCTCTACTTTTATTGCCTTATAAAAAGAGAATTTCTATGTAGGATTGAATGCAGTATTAAAAAGTAGGATCCATTAGATCCATTTACCTTTCAGGTAACCTTTTATATCTTTCAATCTTTGTTTTTTATTTTCTTAGTTAATTTATGGAAACGAAATTTAGATATGCAAATCAAACTTTTGCTTTATCTTTGTCAATGCATCTGAAGGGACTTTTCATCTTAATATACATTTATGTAAATAAATTAAAAATTTTTTAGTTTTTCGATAATTTCGATTTTTTAAACTTAAATGAGATTTTTTTTTATATTTAAAATTTCGGTATTCCTATTCTAAGAGGAAAGTCTACCAAGTTTTTCAATTATTTCGATATTTTAAAGTTAAATGAGATATTTTTTACCGATATTTAAAATTTAGGTATAACGATATCCCTATGATAAGAGTCAGACCTAACAAATTTGATGAAAATACTTATAAAAAGATACAAGTTTAGTTCGTTTAGGAAATCTTTTGAATATTTTAGGTATTTCAAATAGTCTTCCTTTCAAAATTAAATTTGTTTGTTTTCGAAAACAAAAAAAAAGTAAATTTCTCATGGATTTTGTTCAGCAAAGTAAGAAAGATATTACCTTTTTAGCCAGTATCCACCATTTCCCCCCATTAATTATTCAATTTAAGTTTTTTTTTGGATTTCTCTATGTGTATATTTTCTAACAAAAAAAATGCGTGGTAAAAAAAATGTCTTAAATTAAACTCATGGCGTTGTGTAGGAATGGTAATTATGCTTTCTCGATGCAGTTAGCAGGAAGGTCCTCCGTTGATGTGTGTGTTTGTGTGTCTGTAGACTCTCCTGCTTGCTCTCTTTGTGCATGTGTGTGTGTTTAGTAGGCGGGTGGGCCGTAGGTCTGGGCAGGGGCATGGCCCACGGGCAGGACCTGCTCCTCTGGGGCAAAGACAGGTGCTGGCGCGGGATGGGGCACGCTCAGGACAGGAGCCGGTGCTGGGGCGGCATACACAGGAGCAGGGGCTGGGGCAGAGTACACGGGAGCTGGAGCTGGTGCGGAGTACACGGGAGCAGGAGCTGGTGCCGAGTACACGGGAGCAGGAGCTGGTGCAGAGTACACGGGAGCCGGAGCTGGTGCGGAGTATACAGGAGCAGGAGCAGCATAGACTGGTGCCGGGGCAGGAGCAGCATAGACTGGAGCTGGGGCAGGAGCAGCGTAGACTGGAGCCGGGGCAGGAGCAGCATAGACTGGAGCCGGGGCAGCGATATCCTGAACAGGGGGCAGGTAAGAAGCCACAGGCGAAGCCACTGGGCCGGGCACATCAATAGGAGCGTAGGCTGGTCCGGCAGCCGGAGCTGAGTGCTCGTGGATCACGCGTACCACCTTGGTGGCACCGGCACCGCCCGAGGAGTAACCGCCCGAGGAGTAACCACCCGAGGAGTAACCGCTGTCGTGGCTCTCGTGGACAACCTTGATGACCTGGGAGACGCCCGAAGAGTAACCGCCACCGCCGCCGCCAATGAAGGCAGGTGCCGGAGCAGGTCCAGAGGCCACATTCACCACCTTGACGATCTGCGGAGCACTTTCGACCAGCGGGGCACTGACCAAGGGAGCAGACTCCTGCAGGACCTTGATCACCTTCACGGAGGAGGGAGCTGGGCCGGCAGGTGGCAGGTAGACGGGTGCAGGAGCGGGTCCATAGCCATGGCCGCCGCTGCTGCCACCGGAGATGACTTTCACCTTGAAGACCTGGGGAGCAGCCTCGTACGAGTAGCCGCCGCCGCCGCCGGAGGAGTAGCCACCGGCGGAGTAGCCGCCGCCGCCGCCACCGCCCTGCTGGTGGATAACCTTGACCACTTGAACTGGGCCACTGGAACCGTGTCCGCCGTGACCGCCGTGACCGCCGTGGTAGCCACCACCACCGCCGCCGCCGGAGTAACCACCTCCGTTGCCACCGCCTCCTCCATTGCCGCCAATGCTGATGCCTGCCTTGAGGCCGCCACCGCCACCACCACCACCACCGCCGCCGCCTCCCAGGAGACCCAGGAAGCCGGCGTTGGCCACAGCGAACAGAGCACACATGCAAACGAAGACCTGACAAAGGATAAGGAAGGTAAATGTTAATTATTATGGAATTTATAAATTAAATATTATAAAAAACATTTTAAATTTGAATAAAATCGTAGTATTCTTTTGTAAAAATAATTCTAAATTTTTTTAAGTTTTAAAAATGTTGTTTTTTAACTTTTTCAGAAAAATATAGACTTGACGGATTCGTAGAATTTTAAATAAATTAAAAATGTCTATGATTTGTATTTTTAAATTTGACAGAAAATATATTTTTTCTTGTAAAATTATTTTAGATTTTTTTATGTTGTTTTTAAACCAAGAAATCCTCTTGAAAAGTTTTGTTTTGTAACTTAATCCTTTATCTATAACCATTTTTG
>JAEIIJ010006774.1:0-19590 GCA_018904815.1 Drosophila ogumai
AATATCTGCAAGGGTATACAAACTTCGGCGAGCCGAAGTTAGCTTCCTTTCTTGTTATTTGATTAAAAAACTTGCAATTATTATAATTAATTTAATTAGTTACTTGTAAATAAATCAACATATCATGTACAAGTATGGTTTTTTATTCATATAAAATATTATTAATATTAAATAATCATGTGATTAGTTGGGGTGTGAGAAAGAGCTAAATAAGTCATGATTTGTGCAGAGATTTTAAGGAAATTCAGATTTTCTATGAACACATCGCTTTATAGAGTTTCTAATCAATAGTAAACCCTTTCTAATCCCTCCATCCGATCGCTATTCCTTGATCCTCTTGGCAGGGTATTATTCGTGCTGCCCAACAACAGGCGAAATGAGCAGGCAAAACTTTTGTGCATTGCTCATTCTCTCCCTTGCACACTCACACATTGGCGGCAGCAATTCAGCACACATGGATAGTCAGGAGGCATGGGGGGAGGGGCGGGGGAACGGAAGACGGAGGAGCGGAAAAGTGGACGGACACGTAGGCAAAAGTATTTATTGAAAACTGTTACCGTTAGCAGCCAACCTGGCCGCTTCCCGTCGTCTCTTCCCACTCATCCGCGATGCCTTTCACACTTTGTGTTCGAATGGGTTTGAGTGTGTTCGTTTGGTCGCTTGCTTATCGCTGACGTTGCCCCACACATACGCACACTATAGCACGCTGAAGTGGTCATGTGTGAGTGCATGCATGGGCAGTGGGCGTGGCAGGCGAAGGGCGGAGTCCTAAGGGATGGAGATGGAGATACGCTGCCAAATGACAATGCGACAATGCTGCCCGCCAGCGAAGCGCACTTGGAAAAATGCTATAAAAAATCACCATTACGCGAGGAAAATCTAGAAAAGCAATAGGAAAAGCTGTGAAAAGCTGCTTTCTTTTTAGGTAAATATATAGGATTTTTTGTCGTTTAGATATATGTATATAGCTTAAATATACTGTTTATTATGCATTTTAAAAGCTACTCCTAAGTACGTTTAGTCTGTTTAATTAACAGCCTTAAGCGCTTTAAAATTTAACTACAATTATTGACCATGGGTTCTATATCTCTATTTTCACTTTTAAGTATACATATATGCAGGAATATAAATGCTCCTCTAATCCTTGAAATCTGTTAAAATTAATTTAAATTCACAAATAAAACAACTAAATCTACCAACAAAGAATTGAATGCTGGCCATATGCTTAACATTATTTGTTTTCTGTTTCATTTAATGCTACAATGCTTCAGCATTATTTAGCAGCTGAAAATCGAATTGGGAATACTCTAATTTATAAAAATAAATTTTTCTATATATTTTCCCTTCTTTTGAAACCATCCTAAAATTTAATTATATGAAAAACCCGATATACTTTGAATTTTATTATTATTTAAGATATTATATGATTTGTATGGTTCGTTTCTAGCTTCTGATTAAAATTCTAATACTCTGCCTGAATATAAATTATACATATACAATCTCTATATATTAATCTCCATTATATATGTTATAGATTTTCGCACAGTGCACCTGCGGCGCCGACTGTTGACAGTGGCTTTTGTTGGGGATTTTAAAATCAATTGTAAATGCAAGTTATACGCGCATATCCTTTAAATCAGGCAGCTGTCCTGTCGCTGTCTCTGCCGCTGTCCATATAGCTCTCACCATTCACCCCAAACTCCCCGCTGCAGGGCCCAGTAGTGTATGTCCTTGTCTGCTGGATGCATAATCCCTGGCACTATTTAATTTTCAATTGAAAGGCCAGCAATTTATGGCTCTTCTTGGAAAGTGCACTCCGTCTCTGTCTCTCGCTCCGGGTAGACAATCAAAAATTGTGTGCCAGCGGCTTACAAGTTTCTCGTGTCATAATTTATGCCATGCCAATAAAATAGACGCCTCGGCAGTGGCCATCAATTTCTCAGCTCTCTAGCCCCAAAAATTTCAATTCGATGTGCGTAGATCCTCGCAGGCTTTTCATGCGGCATGAAGAATGGGCCTTGGGTGGGAGGCACTGGCCGGAGGCAGAAGCAGAAGCAGAAGCAGCGGCAGGAGCCGGAGCTGGGGTAGGAGCAGGGCCAGGAGCTGGAGCCGGTTCAGTAAGAGATGTGGCAGGCCAACCAGGGCCATGCCACGTTAATTATGCATGGGGTTAGCTGCCAGAGAGCTCGGGCCAAAGTAGGCCACATGGTTACGAAGGGGGGCTCTGGCTCTGAATGCTGCTGCCTCCGAATGGGGCGGTGCTGCGAATTGGGGGGTGGCTGCTTCAGCGACGGGGCATGGGTTATGTATGTGCGGCATGCAGCGAACTTTTAATCCGCTTTAACTAAAAACATTTAAATTTGCCCGGGCACAAGCCATCCGAAACCCACTTCACCCACCGAATGCCACAGCCACCCCGCCACTCAGCCACTCGCCAACCGAAAAAATGGAAAATAAATAGAAAAAATATATTAAGCTTATACTCTGCCGCAGGGAAAAGTAGCTGCAGCTGGACAAGGATTGAAAGTGTTGCGAAGAGCAACGAAGATTAATGCGGAGATGATCTGCCAGGGTATTACCAGGCAGTCGAAGGGTGGTATTTGCAGAAAATGGAAATATTTATGCAAACGAAGTTATGGTTTTTAAACTATGAAATCATTTTCTGTACTTCTGTTCTTGAGGCAAAGACTTGAATAAGCTTGGACTTATAATAAGCTGAAACTTGATATTAAAATAAAATAAAAATTTATATCAAGGTAATACTTATTTTATTAAATTTAAATTAGAGCATTTAAAAACGGTTATCTAAACAAGAATTTCAGCCACAAATGCTGGTTCATGGTAGCTAGTATTTTACAAAATTAATTAATCAAAATTCAGCTTTTAGCGGGAGGTGCAAAAAATCCTTGTTGCAAAAACAAAATGAGTATTTGAAGTGGTTTTTAATATGCAATTTTTGTTGGAATGTTTGTGGGAATTGTATTAAGAGAATAATTGCAATAAGCATAACTTAACCAACTGAAGTCTGAACAATTTTAAATCGGAAAAATGCCAAAATCAGTTTCTGATTAATCATATCTCTTAAAAAAAAATCAGACTGCATTGACTCCTGGCTGAAATTATATTAAAATCCTGACAATTCCCCACAGAGTTTGATCAGGTTTCATTTTGGCTGATGTTGCACTCGGTTTTTCGTTTCGATTTTCCAAATCAAATCGATTTGCGGCTACTGAGACCTGACGAATATTTGATTTGCCAACTTATTTACTTTTTTTTTGGCCAACTACTCGATGACGTAGCAGGTGAAGCAGCAAAACGAACTCAATTAAAAACGGATTGAATGCCGAATATCTGAATATCTGTGAAATATTTAATATGGAAATGCTTTTTATCCCCAACCGAAGGAGGCATGAATAGCGTGGCAAGACGAATGCTGTTTGGGATAGGCATTCGAAATATTTTATTGATTTGTTAATATATATTTTGTGATTTCATTTGGCTTTGTTCTGGCACACACATAGCAGCGGAGCAGCGGCAGCAGCTGTATGGGAAATTCTTGTTCAATAAGGAATTTGGACGATTTGTTTTCCCTGTCTCCCTGTCAGTCCGTATCTGCGCTCTGTTTCTGTTTGCCAGTGAATGTGTAGTTCGGTTTTCCGCAAATTCATTTCATTTTCTTAGCTTTTTTCCTGTCGGGAGTGAGTGATTTTTTCGAAATCGGAACGAAGAGTGGGTGTGTGGTAGCTGTGGCTTTTTTTGCTCCCCTAATGAAGGACGCGCTTTGAAAGCCGCAGGCGGCGGGAGGGGTTTTTCCATTGGGTTTCTAGGGGGCTGTGCTGGGTGCTAATCACAACTTGCAGCTAAGCAGCTTACAGAACTTGTTTTCCACTGTAATTTTTGGCACTTCTCGTGCCCGAATGGCCGAAGTTGGTGGCCGGAACAGCTGCGAAGCATTTAAGGAAATTTCTTTTGCTGAAGCTGAAGTGGCAGCTTCAGCTCTCGCTCTCGGTCTCCTCTTCTCTCGGATGTCAAGTTGTTCTTGGACAACAGATTACAATAAACAATTTTTCATGGCAGCAACAGCAGTAGCAGCAACAGCAACAGCATCGACATCGACAGCAGCAACACTGACATGAACACGAACAGCAAAATCCTGGAAGAGAGCCACAGAACGACCGCAGGACCGCAGGGCGAAGTGGAGCCCATAACTTAAATTTTGACAAATGTATGTGACACTTACAATTATTATAAATTGACTGGCGTGTTGAGTGGCCCACACATACCCACACAATGACACCCTGACACACGCACATGTATACCTCATACACCTCGGCCACCAAGCCCATCCTGCAACCAGGACCCAGCGCCGCCCCATTGCCATTGTCATACTATGAGGATTCGTGCTGGGGAACCGCACAATAGAGCGAGCGGAGAGCGACAACAATGTCACGGCATCTGCTATTGTCAGTCCACAATACGCCGATTTGCATTACTAGCTACGGAGGGAGATGAAGAAGTTCTGGTGGTTCAGGATACTTTAGGAATAAGATTTACAAGAAAGAAAAAATAGCTTAGGAAAGTAGAAATTTTTATATCTCTTTAGTTGGCCATAGGACCATGGCATCAAATCGAAAATCAATTTAATCAGAAAAGCTTTCCCAAGTTGGTTTTTTCTAGGTTAACAAATCTGTATACTGAATTTTATATTTTAAGATTTAAACCCTTAAAAAAGATTAGATTTTCTACCATTATTTGTAGGCTTTAAGTTGTTAACGAAATTATAAACAAGAAATGAAGTTCATAATCTTCTCCATAATTGAGAGAAGTTTTAGTAATTTTTTAAATGAAATTATTAAAATTTATAAGACATTTGCATACAAAAAACTTGAATATTAAAAACCTAATTACATTTTCCTTTGAGCTTAAAGTTGCTTTTGTAAGTACTTTTAAATGTAATATAAATATATTTCTCTTTCCATCTAAAATTTCAAAAATTCACAATTATTTTGAATAGCCCTTCCCGCTTATTATTATTTAAAATCCACAGCCCAGTGTTCAGTTAAAATGTGCCTAAAATAGAATATTGAAAGTAATCCTGGAGCTGCCCCCCCATGAACTGTCGAGTAATAATAAATTTATATGCCAACTCTCTCGTTCGCCTAGTGAACTGAACTTCCATCAATTTATGCCAATTTCAGCGTGTGCGCACGACTAAACCGTTTAAAAATTGATGCAAATTAAATTCACTATTTTGTGAAATGGCGGTGGAAAGTTTGGGTAAAAACGGAAACAACAAACAATGTGGCAGTGGCAGAGCCCGAGCCGGACAACAAAACAAAAAACCACGTGGAAATTGGGAAAATTTAGTTTGCGGTCATCCGGCCGCGCATCAAGTATTCATGGGGCGTAGATACGCTGCGATTCCATGATCGCCCCTCGGAGGCCTCATCTTGTTGTGTGGGTGTAATGGCGTGCACGTGGATATATGTGTGCGTGTGTATGTATTTACTCCATATACAAATATATCATCCAAGTTTAAACTGCCGCAAAGGCTAAGGGCAATTGCTTTTGACAGTTATGCACAAATTTATGAGACAAAGTGCTGAGAATGGCGGCTAGTGGATGGGGGAGTTGGGGCTTCCCCCGGACCATGCGTCTGGGTGGGGGGAATGGTTAACTGGAGCGTGGATATTTCGGTGGTTTCGGTGGGCACATATCCTCAGCATAACATATGCCGGGGCGCTAACTTTAATTGAGTGAATCGCACACACACTTAACCTCCTTTCCAAGAAATCCACACGAAATCTACGAGCACGCACACCCGCACGCAACACACACACACACACGTGGATATCTCGAGGTGAGGTATCAGAAATTACTTACAATTCAAAACAAACTTTTTGGCGCACAGCAACCTAAATTTGTAAGTCAACAATGGGCGAGAAGCAATCAGAGGGCAGAGTGGCCTAAGCGTTAGCCCGAAATCCGCAAATGTCGCAGAGAAAAACTTGCAGAGGGACTAGAGGAAAGAGAGGGGGGTAGGGAGGTGTATGAAGAGGCCAGGGCAACTCAGACTGCAAAAGTGAAGAAAAATTGTGGAAAACTTTTGCTGATTTCGCCCAGTGCGCTTCATTTATTTCAACGATTTGTTGCCAGGCCAGAAGAAGGAGTACACCGTCGGAAAACAGGATTAGGAAAGTATATAGAAAAGAAAATTCTCTTATGGAATAAAGACCCAAATATGGCACTCAAAATCATATTGAAAATATCGAAAACTTTAAATATAGTACTTGTATATCCTGTTAACCTTGGAGACTAAAGAATTCATTAATTTATTATTTAGGAAAATAAAAAGAAAGTCACAAGGACCTCAGCACGCTCTGGTCCTATGAATGCTTTATAAGCTATAATTATAATGTTACCCTATAATTAGACTTAATTATATATATACCCAACAAATAACCTAAAATAATATTTTTGCCACATCTACTCAACAAACTTTAAGCCTATAACTTAACCCTTTTAAAGTATATATTTCAATTATAAAAGTACGACCTTTCCTCGAAGTGCACAGCCAGAAGCAGAAGCAGAACCAGGATTGTGTCCAAAGAGCAGCTGTTTTACTTCTTGATGGGTCCGCAGAACTCCCCAGAATCCCCCGGATGCCCCCAGATCCCCCCGCTGACTTTATCGCTTGAGTAAGTTGCCGCTGCCTTCCGTTTTATAATATTATAACGTGCGTTGTTTGTGCTTGAACAATTTTTCGGCGTTACCTTCGCCTCGGCTCTTATTGGAAAATTGCAAGTTGTCGTTGGGTCGCAGCAGCAGCAACATCAGAAGCAGCCGGGGCAGCAGCAACAACAATGGACCATAGATGGGTGGCAAAGTTTTCCAAGGGGACAGCTCCAGTTTGTGGCTCGAGTTGGGGACCGGAGTTTAGTGTGCGCATAGGTAAATACCTTGCAGATTCTTATTTGAGTTGCCAGTTTGAGTTGTGTTCCAAGTTTGAACAAACTGTGTGTGTGTGGGGATGAGGGGTGTGTGTTTGGCCGTGTTTGAGCCGGTTCTCAAAGAGCGTTTGAGGCCAGGCAGCCAGCTAGCTATCCCATTCAGGCAGTTCTCCCCTTTATCGGCGGAACTATCTGCCAACAAAAGCTAAAATGCCGGCCATTTCGCAGTGCTAACAAAAAGCGCACAATTGTTGGGTTTATCTTTGCGGCCATCGGCAAAGACACTTGCTTTTTATTTCGTTCGCATTAATTGCCAACTTTAATCGTCGGTCTAACGGGGCAGAAAGGGGAAAACAAGCAGCTGCGGCTATTTTTAGTACAAGCCATTGGCCAGAACGAGTTGCGAAATTATTCATGGTCCAAACCAAATTATAATGGAAGTTTCATGAAACTTTGGGAATCACATGTCCTTAAAGTTTAATATTTTATTACCTTTTAATGGAAGAAAGTAGAATTACATCACTCTTAATTTACAGATTCATTTGCTGCTTAAATTGAAACTTGTGCACAAAGATTGTTATTGATTTTAAAGGTTCGTTAATTTTATATATTGCTTCCGCTCTGGGTACTTAAGGACTTGAACAGCGATTGGTAGTTGTATTTCCTAGCTCACATATATGTATCTTTTTTTATTACATTTTTAAGTTAGCAAAAGATTTAAGCACCAGCTTTTGCAGCTTTAATCCGATTACCAGATGGAGAAGCTGTGACAGATTTGTTTTTAAAGCCAAGCTTTAGTTTATAGTTCACAGTTTATTTTCCACCCTTTTGTATCGAACAATATTCGTTGTTTTAGTCAATTATAATTCCAAATGAAATTTAAAAAGAGGACAAAAAAATCAATTATAAAAACATGCATGAAACCACACAAACAATATTAATAAATCATGAAAACATTAGAGTTACTAGGCCGCTTTTTAGGGCCCTTTTGGTGGTAATTGAAAATGTTGTGTAAGGGGTTTTGCATAAATTTAGTGGCAGACATTTTTATTGAATTGATTTTTGATTAAATTGACACTGATTGAGTCCTCGGGCGTTTATTTGTAATTTAAAGAGTGAAATTTACGTTTGTTTTTAAAAGTTGTTAGCAATTTAATATATAAGGAAGAAATAGTTTAAAATAACAAGAGATGTTCTTTTAATTTAATTTTTGTTATTTTCAGGTCTGTTTTGAAATTTAATATGCCAACTAGGATCATGCCCAGGACCCATTAAAGTGTTAATCGTGGCTGAGCGGTCCAGCTAAGTGGTGCAATTTTCGGTGGTTCATTCCCCCCTTTTAGCTGGTCCATTTTGCGGTTGGTCCACAGAGTTCATTCACTCGGCTCACCTTCGTGCTGCGGGACACAAAAAAGCAGGACAAATGCATGCATAGGCTGTGCAGCATTTTCGTTTACGCTGCTCCTAATTTTAAAGTATCCTTCAAGTGCTCGCCTCCTGGTCCTAGTCCTGCTGTTGCTCCTGCCTCTCTGGGTCCGGGTCCTTTCGCACTAATGCTGTTGTTGTTGTTTCTGTTATTGTTGCTGGTGCTGCTGCTGATGTTGCTGTTTTTTGCTCTATGTCTGTGCTGCTTGCGTGTATTTTATATGCTGTGTGTTATGTGTGTTGTGTGTGTGTGAGTTTGTGTGCGGCAAACATTTGCAAAAAGCGACACACGCTGCAAAACTGCACAATGAAGCTCTTCCCCCTTGTCCCATGCATGATGCCCCCTCAGTGTGCCTTCATCATTCCTGGCCCATCCCTGCCTGCGCACATTGTTGCCGCTGCTCCTTGTTGCTTAACAAAAAGCATTAACACAATGCAGGCGCAGCATGACGGGGCCACGTTTCGGGGCCACATCCACATTCGCATCCACATCCACTTCCACTTGCACTAGCACATCCACATCCACATCCACATCCTCGTTCGGTTACTGTTGGGAGTGAAATCAGGAGCTAGTGGCCAGAAGTGGAAAAAGGAGTAGGAGCTGGGGCAGGAGTTGGAGTCAGAGCCAAAGCGGGCGCTGGAGCGGCAGCGAGTGGATCCTCCGCGGGTCGTGTTATGTACCGACATTGTCGTACATAGAGAATACGACACTAGGAGCGAACACAAGTAAAGAAAGCCAAAGTTCAGAGCCTCGACTTTGGGTTTACCTGTTGCGAAAATCGTTGCCTACTTCAGGGGGTTACGTGGGAGGTGAAACATTAATAACTTACAAAGTTTCAAATATTTATTTAAACTAATATAGTTACATATCCTCTGCAAATCCCACAAGGTTTAACCTTAGGGTTATTTCATTATAATCATTTAATATTCAATCAACAAACTGATAAATCCCTCTTATAATAAACTCCTTACGATTTTTGTAACATTAAAAACCTATTGAAATATCCCCTTACCCAAAATCCTAATAGGTATTACTAGAGCTGAAAGGGCATGGAGGACGGGTGTCAGGGGCCCGAGTGAGAGTGCAGCTGTTGCCGGCGGCGTTGCGTGGGACTTCCGCTGAAATGTAACCACAGCACAAGAGGAGAACAAGAGCCCGGGGGCCAGGAGTGGTGGGTTGAAGGGCGGGCAGGATGAGTGGGAGCAGTAGCCGTAACGCCGGAGATATAAGCAGCCCCAGCGGACGGACTGGGATGAATTTGCAAGTGCACCGAGAAGAAAAGTGCAAAGTTTTGGGCCATCGTAATAGCCCTAAGGACTCCCCCTGGACAGTCCTGCTGTCCTAACAGTTGAGGCTTAAACAAGGATAATAATTTTTGAGAAGTAACAAATATTTACATTTGATATTTTGGCAAAATGTACTCCCAGTTTTGACATAAATAACGGATTAACCACAAAATGGTAAACAAAAGCTTGGATTTTAAATGTAAGCTCTTTTCCTGGACATAATATCTGCTTACCAATATGTCTTGTATTCTCTGATTTTCTTAAGGAAAATCCAAATTCCATATTAAATTCCCAGCAAAAAGCCAAGTTTAAGTGTTTAATCCATTAAAGCAAAGTGGCAACCGTTGTTGGGCGCGCAGTGGCCTTCTATAAACCGCAATTGAAACATTTGAAGATTGGAAAATGGCATTTACCATAGAAATTCTTTGGCTTGAAATGGACGGTCAATGTTTTAATTAAACAAGAGCTCTCGCCACCCGAAATAATATTAATTTCCGACACTTGAGGACAGCAGTTGGTTGAGTCCTCGAGAGAATGCCACTTGCCGTTTGTATTGAGGCTGGTTTTTGTCTCTCTGTATTTTGATGACAGCCCTGCAATGGGGCTGGTGGGTGGCAGTGGGTGGCTGGGCCCGTTGCAGGGGGTAATTGCTAAGCAATTACCTTCTTGCCAAGATTAATGGTCATGGAAGCAACTTGAAAATGCTGCCGCAATGCTAACAATGACCCCAACACATGACAGGCTGGGAGCTCGGATTCGGCTCTGGAATTCGGTTCCCGCTTCGGCTTTACCTTTTTAGCCCTTCTTGTTTTCCCTTTTTCTTCTTTTTTTTTTAAGGCTTGGCCATGGGCTAAATGAGAGCGTTATGGCATTAATTAGATGCACAGTGGGCGTGCGTGTTCTGGACCAGTGTAAAAAAGTCGAATTATGCAAATTGCGACAGCTCCTCCTCCGCCTCCGCCTCCGCCTCTGCCGCAGCCAAAGTGCAATGCAGTGGGAAAAAGATATACATAGCTTGTTGCTGTTGCTGTTGGTGTAGTTTTCCCTTTTAGTTACAGCCAATTTTTTACTCACCATCATCCATTTGCAATTTTTTTTTGTAATTCGCACCGGATATATGTATTTTCAGGCATGTTAAACTGCAATCCCAATCGCAATCCCAATCCGCGACACCGCAATCACCGCCGCTGACCCACCTCCACGCCCAGTTGCAGCTGCAGCAGCAGCTGAATCATCTCTTGATCCCCGCCAGCCTCCTTGGTCACCCACTGCGCTTTACATAAATTATATTTCCGCCGGAAAAATTAACATTTTTATGAATTTCCTTTCAGCAGTCGCGCATTGTGGTGTCGGGTGAAATACAAAAAAAAACAAAAAAAAAAAAGCAGCAACGAGAAACGGCAGCCAGCGAAACGCAGTTCAGGGGGGCGTGGCATTGCAGCAGGAAGAGGAAGAGCCACAGGACGCACACTGGCGCCAAAGTCGAGCTTCCTCGGTTCTCGGTTCTCGGTTCTCGCTACTCAGTTCTCAATTCTCAATTCTCGGTAACCAGCTTCCCAGTTCTCAGCTTCCCAACTCGAGGCCTCTCTCAAAGCAAAGCTCCCCAGTGAGTGTTTCTCGCTTTTTTAGCCTTGGCATAAAGGGAAAACTGCGAACTGCGAACTGCGAAACTGAAAATGAAATGTTGTTATTGAAATTGGCAAAGTTTTATGTGCGCACTTTTTACATAGAAATGTGGCCATGACTTGCTGCCGAAAAATGTTCCCCAAGTCGTTGCCATTGCCGCTTGCCATTGCCTATTTATGCGCCCCGAGCTTGGGAATGAAGCGATTTCCCTCTGTTTTTTGTGTGTGTGTGTGACTCTATCTCGGCTTAGACGGGCCTGTAGTATGTGTTGGCCTTTTCTTTGTCGAGCCTGGGCTTTTTTTTTCGCAAGTGATATCCGCACATTTGCGCCAATGTGCCGGCATTGCGTTGGTGTAAAATGGCACAATACGCCAGCAACAACAACGGCAACAACGGCAGCAACGGCGAAATAAAGTGCCAGGAAACACATTTAATATCTACGCATAAAAATAAAAGTCTGGCAGCCGGCAATGGAAGTGACCAAACGAAGCAGCGGCAGCGGCAGCATCGCAGCAGCAACAGCAGCAGAAGAGAGTAAAGGACAACGCACAACGCACAACCGACAACGGACAACGGGCAGCTGTAAGCAGGACGTCGCCGTCGTCGTCGTCGTCGGTTGAAGGTCTTGTTTATTACGCTCGCATAGCCAAATGCATAAATTTACGGACCGATGCGTGCAAACTGTACAAACTTAAAAAAGAGTTAAAAACAACAACGCCAGGACGATGAAGGAAAGCCAGCAGTAACAGCCACAGCAGCAGCATCGGAATCAGAAGCACAAGCAGAAAGCCGGAGAACCCCGAGCTGCAAATGAAAAAGCGCCGGAGAACGGCGACGCCAGCGGCGCAGTGGCAGAGCAGCAATCGGAGCGACTGCCACAGCAGCGGCAGGCAGCAACAGAAGCAACATGAGCTGGAACAACTTCCAAGCCGGAGCTTACATGCACTGCACAAAAGAGGAGTGAAAAGGTGGCTGCGAGGTGTGCACACTTGTATTTAAACAACGATGGTCAAAATATTAGCACATGGTAAACCCAGGGCTCAAAGACCACCTGAATATGGCATATCTGTTGATTTCCCCTTTAACGAAAACCATTCTTGAGAATACATGCTAAAGTTAATTGAAATTCAGCTCTTTTATGTGTGGGTGGAGTAAGAATATTTAAGGTAACTACCATTGCGGCGAGTAAATAAAGACGAAGCAGAGGAGCTAGCAGAAGGACTAGTAAAGGCGACGAGTAAGACGACGAGTCAAGGCAATAAGTCAAGGTAAAGGGTAAAGATAACGAGGAAAAGCGATGAACGATCACATAAAGATCAAAACAATGAGTAACCTCAACGAGATTAAGAACTGGTCAACACAAGCAGAAGACGTGAGATCAGAGTTCCGTTCTTTGCGTATACGTAATATTTGTAGATTAATTTCTCAAAATTGAAATAAACTAAACCAGACTTTGAAGAACAAATTTTTTAACGAATTCAAGACATAAGCACTCGAAACAACCGAAAACTCCATCAAAAATATACAATTTCCCCTTGCTTCCTATCTTTTCGACCACAACTGTACAAATATAAGAGTGAAATGTACGCTTGTAAGTATATGCATACTGGAAATTCAATTTTAATTTAAATGGGTAGCGTAGCAAACATACAAGCAACCGAATGAACACAAATATACAAGAACACACAAACGGACAAGCTGCACCTAATGGAAAAAGATTAGCCGAAAGCAACAGCCATGCGGTGGCTGCATATTTGCATAAACCAACTCGTATTCAATGTGTAATTCCGATAATTAAAGGAAATCCCCCAGCAACTCGCACAGACAAGACAAGCCACTGCAAAGCATACACACAAGTTTCGCGCAGTGCATTTTCGGGCAGGCCAAGCGAATGAAATTACGCAGAGGCGAAAAGAGATAAAAGGGCCGAAAGTGTGCAAAACAAGGCAAAAGGCGATCGAGGAAATGCAACAGAAATGAGAATTTATGTTTATGAAAATATTTTTACCCCCAGCTTATGAATATGCAAGATGCGGGGTGTTGGTGGGGCGTGCGTCTCGAAACAGGATGCGGAAATGGAAGTGGAAGTGGAGGGGAGGCGAAAAGAACCAAAGGGGCTAGGGCAGAGGAGTGACATTGAGGTGTATATTTATTAGCAGGCTGTGCACAGGAAGCTGCTAATGTGCTTGCCGCTTTGACTGCCAGTCTGTGGGGCAATAACTGCCTAATGGTCTGTCATTTGTCTCTCGGCGAGTCTCGAACAGTGAGGGGAGGGTAGGGTTTGGTATGATGAGGGGGTAGTTTCGGGGAGCCTAGGGGGGCGGGCTGTCATAGCCTAACTGGAACTCATTATGCATCAGGCAGAGCTTTGATTAGCCGTCAAGGCCTAAATATTTAAAGTCAAAACTTTCACACATCCTGAGCTTTAAAGCTTTCAATTGTTAGCTTTTGAGGGAAAGCTGTCGCAAAGCTCTTCCCTTTTATGGCATCCTTTTTTATGGCTAAGCTTCCTTTATGGCAGAGAACCTTTTCTATTTCCCCATAGCTACTATTTCCCTTCTTACCGAAAATATCCTTAAATATTCCCCCTAAAATTGAACTGAACTCAATTTGCCCGCCTCCTTTTTGGTTCTGCCTTTTCCTGCTCCTTCGTTCGCACTCCACATCCTCATCTTCGCTTCGGCTGGAGATTGAGTCTCTGGTTTTGGCGTGCCTGGAAATACATATTTAATAATTCAAAGTTGACTGCTATAAAATCTCAGCGGGTGTCCATATTTCAGGGCGGTAATTTCACATTGTTCGGTTTGCCAGCCGTAGAAACAGCAGAAGCTGCTGGCCTCCAACTGGAGCCCTGCCAAGCAGGTGGGCCCGCACAAAATTCGGCTTTTCCGGGTGTATACCTGGTATGCGTAATAGTACAGGGTAGATTCGTTATGTCAATGAGATTGGCTAATCAAAAGAATTTACAGGACTAAGTCATAAATTAAGTAAATAATAAAATCAATGAATAGATTCTATGAAAAGTTCTTTAAACTTTAAATAAATGTTTGAATTTTTCGCATAAATCTGAAACAGAATCAAGTACTCTCTCTTTTAGTTTGTTCTTTATGTTCTGCAATTTATAGATGTTTTTTTTTAGTATATAATTTCTCTAGACTAACTTTCACCAATCCTTGTATCTCTCAATCCTTTTCGGTTGCACTTTCTGTTGATATACCTATTTCCTAATTACTCGCCTCCCCTCAAAAAGGAAATGAAAAAAGTATGTTTCTTGCTGGCACTACCGGGTATCTGATGGTCTGTTTAGCCCCAGAACGACATGAAAAGCGTCCTAACTGGTTTTTGGTCCGGGTTTTCGGGATTGGCTTTGTGTTAATGTGAGAGTTTACTTAGCCCGACGCTATTCCTGCTCTAAGGCCATTGAGCCGGGGTGCTTCCTGGGGGAAATTAACCTCTTGCCGGGGGGCAATTGTACATACTATGTAGAACAGAGCGAGTGCTCCACCGTGCACTAGCAACTGCTGCTGCTCTTTGGCCTCGCTTTGTCAGTCAGTCACACGCCCAGCTCCACTCGGTGTCCCTCCGCCTTTGATGATATGGATCAAACGATGTTGTTTGCAGATTAAACTACATGGTCCGACACCAGCTCCGGATCCAACCGGAGGAGAAGCCGGAGCTGGAGCCCCGAAAAGCAGTTAGCGGGAACAATCGCGTGTCGCATGCGACCAAATGACAGCCCACGGCCATGCGATTCGAATCCATTCTGTGGAAAATTGCTGCAAAATGCCTGCCACTTTGCACTTTGCACTTTTGTGCACTGCCACTAACGCTGCCAGAAAACTTAAATTGAGCCCAAAACAAACATTCGGGCGGGCGAGAGCAAATAGTGCCGGGCCAGGATGGAGCCGGGCCGAAAGCGGGCTGTGCTGGCCTAGACCAGGCCATTCATTATCCGCACTTTGATTTTAAAGCCAGTCAGCAAATCACTTAAATCTCTCTTGTGCAAAAGTCGTGGCCAACTTAAATCGCATGATAAATGTTTTCTTAGGCCCCGAGCCATACCCTCACTCGGCATACCTTCTAAGCGAAGGGGTATATTCAGCTATTCCAGTGTCTCCATAGTGCCGAGAGGTACTGGGTATTTGACAATTCATTTACTTGGCCTGGGTTTGCCCTACTTTTCCGTATCTTTATCTCTATATCTGTATCTACACATCGACTGTATATTTAATAGAATCTTTTGCATTTCTTATGTGTTTCCAAGTGTCAGCGAGCATCTAATTTGATTTATGACCGACAGAGTTATGCCCCGATAATAATATCGAAGAGAAACTTTTTCGCCTTGTTTATTCTCAGTGGGGAAGCGGGGAGAGGCAGGAAGGACTAACGATGACTAAGGCCTTTTAAATACTGTCGAAAGATGTCATTGTTTTTGGCCAAAAAAGTTCTATGTGTGTCTTCATAAGTTATGCATGCCAGACAGGCCAGGATAGGCCAGGATGAAGAGCTCAAGAAGGCTCCGGGCCTCCGAGCTCCAGGCTTCTTCCAGCCAATGTTGCCTGTCAGGGCCTAATACCTGATAATCAATTGCTAAATGCTGGCTAAATAATTGATTGTTGTTTCTTCCACACTCCGCCAATCAATCAAATTCGGGCTCGCTGCCATTTCGGCTAATTAGCAAATTAAAAACCTCTAGTTCAGCGCCAGTTTTCGTCGCGTTTTTAAAGCGCTTTCCCTCACGACCTGCAGCAGCATGAAAAACTCATTAGTAATTAAATGTTTTCCGGCGCGTCTACGCCCCGTAGTTTCTCTGGCCCCAGCTCCTGATCCTTAGTCCTTCGTCTGTCCTTGTTGTAGCTGTAGTCGCTGTAGTCGTCGTGTTCGCACAGCCAGCACTTCCGCACTTCCTGCCTGCCGCTGATTCTGGTTCCGAGTCTGCTGTTGATGCTCCCCCCTCGAAATACCCCTTGTCCTACGCCCTTTTCTGTCTCTGCTGCTGCTGGTGATGACGCACACACACAATTTCAGCAGCCCACAGTACGTATACGCACTTTTTCCCACCTGCTACCTCGCAGTGTGAGTCGGTATGTTTGTTTTCTTCTCTTGTTTGCCGCTGCCAGAGGTGATTCTGTTTACAGCCCGAGCAATTTTAATTAATTAGAATTGATCAATGGTTTTTCTTTAGACTGTGCTATCTGGGCTGCAGGAGCATTGCTTGATTAAGCCTGGAAGGCTACACTTAGGTAAATTGCCAGAGATAAGAATAATAACAATGGGAACAGGTAAGGGGGTGAAACTAAAGATAGTTGATGGGGTTATGCGCCATTTATGATATTTTTTTTAAATTAATATAATTAGAAAGCATTTAAAAAGGATTGGTGAAGAGGGAATAACTTCTTGTATAAGTAAGTTAATATATTCTTCACAAAGATCATTTAAATTAAATATTAATTTATGCTCATTATATACCCTTTATTCCAAAATTATAATAAACTGCATCTGCTGGAACTATAAGTAAAATCCAATCAATATTCTGAAAAGGTTCCTTCTGATAAAAAGAAATATTTATTTAAGAAGTTACACTCTTACTCAGATATACATTGACATTGTATTACTTATAAAATAAACATTATTACACACCCTTTTAAATTATTCTTGCAAATATCATCTTAATAAAATAAAACAAAATGCCACAATGGGCAGCCCACAGTCGCTATCCTTGCGCGTATCCTTGCCTGGCTTTGCGTATTAAGCCCGTAAACAAGTCCGCAAGCAATAGCTCCGGTTAAGGCAACGCCAAAGGCTACGGCTACGGCTACGGCTCCTGCAAGGACTATGGACTACGGACTACGGACTACGGCAAGGACTATGAGGCTCCGGCTCCTACTGGGCTGTAGCTGTAGCCCTGAGCATGATTTGTTACTGACAGCGTCTCAGGCAGCACCAGCAACATCGCACCGAGTCGGGGCTGGGTTTGATTTATTTCTCGTTGTACAATTTATGAGTGAAGGTGAAGCAACAGCAACAGCCAAAGGATCGGGATGCCTTGGCCAACAACCGGACCCTCGGCACTTGCAATTCATTGAGCCTGAACCGGAGTAGCGTCCTTCCAAGGGGTTATGTTCCGAAGCCCGGACTTCGGGCCACAGTGACTGCGGCTGTCAGGCAGCGCGTGTTTCAGATGCGTAAGATTCCCCAAAGATTTGCGAAATGCCGGGGGGGGAAGGCAGTGAGTGAAAAAGCGGGCGCAAGGACATGCTAAGTCCCAAGTACCCCGTACCGTACCGATGCACCCCTTCCCCGAGTAAAACCCTCTCCTTACGCCAGATTGTGATGGATGCTCCTCTACTTTGGTGGGTTTCCTTTTTGGGCACCGAGCTCCGCAAGGGGTTTGCGGTTGTGTTAAAGGGAAATGTGGGAAAGGGAAATGGGAACAAGGAGCTGGGTGTTGTTGCGTGCGGACCCATTAGCGGCTGGGAACGTCTTTTATTTCAATTACCACCACCTTATGCAAAATTCAGCGAACACTTGGCAATAAGGAGATGCGTTATGCCTTGCTCCAGCCATCCTTGCGCATCCTAGCGCGTCCTCTCAGCCTCCTTGCCGCCTGCCATTACTCATTGTGTGCCGTTGCGGCGCCTTTGAAGCTGCCGGAACTGTCGCCCTGCATTCGCCGGGTACTTATCCTTATCCCAAGCAGCTATCATCGTGAGCTCCGAAAACTTTGTCCAAGAACTCCAACTGTAATTGCCGTCGAGGAGTGTGAATTACGCACGCTTCAAATGTTTCAATTACCCTGCCCCAGGCACACCTGTCGCCGCACCTTACCTGTCTTTACATTTCCCTGCCCCCTCTCTGGGAAAAGCGAAAGTGTTTTTCCTTTGATGTGCTCCTTGAAGCCCTGCGCTCTCCCTATACATGGTCGCTTCAATGACCCGTCCTGACCTTATCGTTTTTCAATTACTGTTCGAAACTCGTCCCGCCAGGCTCCGCCCCCGCAATTAAGGGCCATAATCCGGGTCGCAGGATGTCAAAGTCCTCGCCCAGATATAGTAATCGACGGCTGGGAGGCGGTCCCACTCGTATCGCCATCAATCATGGGGCGGGAAAATGAAATTGCGTATACGCGATGCGGCAGGCGATTCGTCATAATTAATCTAGATATCGCCGCTCGATTATTAAGATTAAACATTTATTTACATTCGTTACGGATTCGATTCGATTCGATTGCTCGCTTCTGGTATCTCTAGGTATGCGATCGGCCATGTATATGCTACTTATGTGTATGTACTTAGCATATGAGCATATACATATTTGCTAGACGTATGCACTCTCGACCTATTTACTTAATTACGTATAAAAATACTTAGAGACTGAGCCACAAACACAAACATAAACAAAAACTCGATTTACATATTTACAAGACAACGCGACATCGACGTCGTTAGCCTACAGCCTCCAGCCTCCAGCCTCCATCCCTTCCAGTCAGCCAGTCATCCCATCTCCTAGTGGGCGTGTCCTGTAACGAGATGATGGCTACGACTCCTGAGCTGATGACGGCATTAAAAATCACCGACTTACCCGGCTCCCGGGCTCCAGACATCGAACATAAGTTGCCGCTCGACTTTGGCCCGGCTTAAAGGGGCGCTGCTGCAAGAGCTGCTGGCGGAGATGGGGTTACTGGGGAGGCGAGCACGACCAGAAGGGCCGCCAGGAGCAGCAGTGACAGTGGTGGCAGCTCCAGCCTCGCTCCCAGCTCGTGCTGCATGGCCGCGTGCTGCTCACTCTTAATGATATGCACAAAGACGCTGTCAGAATCTGTTGGGAGCAGATGTTGGGATATAGAAAGAGGGTTAGTGGTGGCCTCAAACACTCGTGGAAAAATATATGAACTTTTATTATATTGTAATTTAAAGCACGAGGAATGTTAATTATTCAGCAATTAACCAATAAATATTTCCCTATTTAATTATAAATGATATCTTAATAAAGCTATTATTTATAATTGATAAAGTTTAACAGCGAGAAGCAAGGAAAATAAATATGTTTTGTAACAAGAAAGGCAACTAACTAAGCCGAAATTTATATATGTACCTATGCAGTTTGCCATAGGATCATGGCATCGAATCAAAAATCGATCATAACTTAACCAAAAATACATTAAATTTTATTCGGAAAGCGTTTTTGTGCTAATTATTATAAGGTTAACAAATCTGCTTACTTAATTTTTGTTTATTTTAAGTTTCATTTTTTTCAGATTTTGACGATTTTAATGATGTAACCCCTTATGTTTTTTTGAGAA
>JAEIIJ010006778.1:0-11950 GCA_018904815.1 Drosophila ogumai
TTATTTAAAGACTAGCTAATACATAAAATACATTTATACCTTTAGTAACCCTTTTTTTCTTAAAGAATTTACAGCTTATTTATGTCGTTCTAACTGGAAAAAGTTATTTCCTTGCTATAAATAATATATATAATTATTTATTAACCATTTAATTTATAACACAAATATCTTAATAATTATTATAGGTATTTAAACTCACTAATTTGCTTTTAAGTGATTTAAAATTTAAATATATATTTTTAATCGCTGACCAATTATAATTTTCGTAGCATACTAACGGGCGCCGCCAACAACAACGACGACAACGACAGTTGTGAAAAGCTGAAAAGCTGAAAATCGGAAAGGCGGAAAGCCGGAAAAGCACCGGCAAATGCTGTCGGAAATTATGGTTTCCCAAGAAAACAAGAAGCAAGGCAAGCAGGAGGCCAGGGCTCTCCTCGGCGACTGATCGCCGCTCTGGCCAGGCCTGGCCTCCTTGCCGCAGACTATCTGTCACTTGATACTAAGCTAAGCCCCGCTCGCTCGCCATTACCTTTGTTGAGATTCCCCACACACACACACCACACACACACACACAGTGGGCCACACTCGGACCAGGTCCAGTTTGGTGCGCACTCTTGTACGGGCGCTGACCAGCCAAGCATTCCAAGCTGCCCCCATGCCGGCCCCGGGGATGCCGTAGAAGTGCCACGGCCCCGTTCTCCCCCCTGGGCAAAATGTTATTTAATTTTTCAACACCCCGCGCAAAATGGGGATGAACACTGCAGCTGGATGGGACTCCTTTGGGCCCAGTGATTGTGGGCAGTTGCAGATCATATTTCCATCCCATTCCCCTCGGGGGTGCTGGTCAAGCACCTTTTGGGAAACCTGCCTCAATGTCTGGCTCTCTTTTCGGTGCTACATTTGCTGGCTGCCTTCCGATTTCCGATCGGAGCAGAGTCCGCGACAAAAGCCTGAAAAGTAGGCAGCGTTTCGGGGGACGCACACTAATGCCCCCTAATAATATTACACACAAACGCCACGCACACACATCTAAGTCTTCGCGCTCGGCTTGGGTTTTACAGGCGCACACACCACACACCACACACACTATACACACGGCACATACACACAGGCACATTGAAAACTTAAACAAGTTAAACGCATGAGGGATGCAACGCCGCTGCCGCTGCCAACGTCGACGGCAACGCCAACGTCTCTCACCTGGCACTATAAAAGGTGAACGGCGGACAGAACAATGTCTCAGTTAAATGCCGTTAATTGGACGACAACCAGCAGCAGGTGCCAGGATCTACAGAGCTAACAAACTAAAAAACTAAAAAATAAAGAAAAACTATAAACTACAAACAACAAAAGAGAGAACGAACTAAGAAATATACAAAATAAAACGAAAGCAATTATTTTTTTCAAGTGCCCACAGGATGAAATCGCGAATAACACATAAATTAATTTTTTTTACTGGTGATTAAGTGTTTTTTAGTGACAAGGATAATAGGAGAAATCGCTAGAGATTTTAAACCACTTTTTTAAAAAAACAGTGTTGTTTTGGAATATGCAAGAAGCAAAGCCTACTTTTGGTCACATTTTTTTAAGAATTTAAATTCAAGTGAAAAAATCGCTAGATATTTAAAAGCAGCAGGATTTCCGCCAAGGACTCGCTTACTTTTAGACAGCCTTTTTTAAGGAGTTTCGAAATCATTGGAGAAAGATTTCGACTCTTAAATATATGTTACAAAAAATTACCAGAAGGGAAATGTCAGAAATATTGTCTGCTCTTAGGCATACTTTTAAAAGGATTTAAAATCATTCTAAAAAAAAAATGGGAGTCATAAAAACCACCAATTAAAACACTATTTGGATTTTTTCCCCAGCATTTTAGACAGTTTTTTTTAAGCAGATTTCCAATCACTGGAAATTGAAACCATTTACCAATTAAACCTAATTAGCGCCCTCGAGAAGGCCTCTCGATTTGCCAAGAAAATCGGTTTCCAATTGAAAATCAATAATCAGCCAGCTAAACGACAACCTCGATCCATATTAATATAATATTCAAAAACGTGCCCCGGCCCCCTAACCTAGCCTGGAATTTTGACCATATGTCGCGGGGCATCCTCATCACTTATTCAGCACTTCAGCGGTTCGGCAAAACCCACAACTAACTGTTGACCCCGTATTTTAATCCCCAGAACCCAGTACATCCTTCCTGTGATTCAGTGATTCGACGCGACTCCGAAAAAGGTGCTTATTGCAGCTGCTGGCCACTGCACAAGATTAGACTTAAGACTCTTGTGCGTGTGACAGCGGCTATTGTAAGAGGCCATAGAAGCAACTAAGTCATCATGCCAAGCCCGGTGCCCGGTGCCCGGCACCAGCTCCTCCGATTGCCCTAGAAGCCCTACAAGGTGGCCTAATGCAATTATTACAACGATTACAAATATGCCGACCATTTTGTTTCTCAATTATTTGGGGCATTCGATTGGTGAAATTTAGTTTAAAGTTAAATGTTATAAGAAATAAACCAATTAATTCGTTTAATTAATTAAATGTATCACAAGACACTAATTTGTATTTTAATATTTCAAGTTAAGTTTTAAACATATATATTAATTACATTTAAAATATTTAAAACAAAGTCCTAAATTATAGATTTTTAGGAAAATCAAGTAAAAATGTTGAGATATCATTGAGCATTAAATAAAAAAATAAAAATAAAAAGACTCCTTCCCATTGCTATGGCGCTGACATTATAACTTCCATCAACTTAAAAAACATGTCTCAGTATTCCAAAAATGTATAACAAAATTTAAAAAATAAAAAACAAACAACTGAAGCATTATTTAATATGACTCATAAAATACTAACTAATAAGGAGTGTAGCTTAGGCTCGTACCACAGGACCTAAAATATTTACTACTACTTATTAATATAATTAAACCTTTTTATCACTTTTCAATAATTTGTGAGCTCTGCTTATTAACTTACTGCATAACATACCTAAATATTAAAAACGTATTATTATAAACACTAATAATAATTTAATTTGTATAAAGATCACAGATCGGGGAGTATGGAATCAAATAAATTTGTAATAACGATATCCTTTGACGCCATGAAAATCAAGTGAAACTTCCTAAGCAAGACGTCTCAAAGATAATTGGTTCTTCAGCTCGGACACATCTAGCAGGACCACCAGTTCTTCTTCTTCTAGTTAATGTTATATATTTAATTCTGTATAAAAAATGTCTGAAAAACGAAGGTGAATTATGGAATAACTTTAAATAATAAAGGAACCGATGGTTTATAAGAATATACATATACTAATATAACTATTTTGTATGCAAAATAACAAAGGGAATATATATTATTATTCTAGGACATTAAATCGATATTTATTGCTTTTTAAAAAGTCATAACTAAACCAAAAATTTATGTATTGTATTCTGATTCTATTTAATTTGGAAAGCTTCTCTGTGTTCATTATAGGGTTAAAAAATCTGCATATAGATTAGAGAATTCTAAGAAATATTTGTCACTTTAATATTTGATAATTGTAATCAAATGAACTTATTTGAAAAATGTTATGAATATTGTAATACTTTTAAATTGATAATAAAATTTGTTTCTTTAAGAAGATCTAAAAAATACACATTCTAGGTATATGTACAATGCAAAAAACACCTTCTTTCTGAGTTATATTTCATATACAAATATCAAGAAATAATAATTTAGTGCTTCATGTTTAACTAAATAAAAGGGACATCAAATTTGACGTCTTCATTTCTAGTAATTGCAGTGTACCCTGATCGAAGGTTTTAACCCCTGAAAATAGGGTTTTTTAACGGTCCTCAGGTGAATTTTAGGGGTAGCGTTACCAGACCGCGCGTTCATGAGGATTTCAGCGTTTTAGTGTGCCCAGAAGCCACGAAATTTGCAGAGATTTTTTAGGGGGAAAACCCAATTTGCATCTGGCAGCACTGAGTAATTGTAATACCAAATAAATATCTGGCCAGGATCGGGGACCAAAACCCGGGAAAAAGGAGCAACAGGACCGCCTAAAGAATCATGGCACCGCCACCGACGACAGCGCAGAACGTGCCGCAGCATGAACAGCTCGAGAACACCTCGCTGCCGCCGCCGCCACCACCGCCAACGGGGCAAAACATAGCGCCGTCGGGCGCGTTTCCTGGTGAGTAGTGGTGAATGGCTTTCCACGCTTAGACCCAAAGTATCTCATGTTTGCGTTCCTGTTCCCCTTCGGCAGGCTCACTTACACCCGGCTGGAATGATCCGCCGCCAGTGTCGGCAGACGCTTTCGCCAGCAACGCGGGCAGCCGACGCCCACGTCTCGATCTCCGCAAGCGCGTGGCCCATCCGCTGGACGGACAGCCCGGCTACGTGGCGCCACCAGCCGACATAGCCTCACCCCGACCAGTGGCCATGGTGCCGCCCCAACGTCAGATGCCGTATCCAGATGCCAAAGGCGGCTCAGGTGCAGCAGCAGATGCGGGTCCAGGAGCGGGATTGGCCAATATGCGACTGCCACCGTTGGCGCAGGATGTTAGCGTCGATCCGTCCAGAGTGCCCGTGGCCAGGGTTACGCCACGGCAGAAATAGCAGACGGACGAGACGAGGCGGGACGTTGCGTGTTTATCACGTCCATAGGTTAAGGTATTCCACTCCAAATTGCTGTGTTCCGGGCGGGGGGCAAGAAAATCAATATTTTTCTATGTAAATCCACTTAAGGCATTAAAAAACAATGAAAACCACAGGGCCTGCAAGTCGTAGCTTTATATTAGCCCCCACAAGTGCTTAATTTCAAATGAATGAAGGGTGAATATAATCATTGGAGACGTTCCAGAAGTCTCTGGAAATTTGTAATCCCCTCCTGTTCCCACCTCAGCTATTAAACTGCTTTTCAGGCACTCAAAGTGTTAGGTTTATTCAACAACAATCAAGAAACAAGAAATTATAATGCACGATAGGTAAAATACTACTGGTTGAGCCCTTCACCAAGGCAACTGGGTGCCATCAAAGTTAAGGAAGCTGCCGTTCTGCTTCTCGCTCAGATCGCAGATGGTCTTCACAATCTGGCCCGTGCTGGTGGGCACATCCAGGGGGGCATTGCTGCCGCCCATGTCAGTGCGCACCCAGCCAGGATGCAGGCTGACGCATAGGATGCGCTGCGGAAACAGATCGATGCTCATCGACTTGGTGGCCGCGTTTAGAGCCGACTTGGAGGTGCGATACGCGTACATGGCACCGTCCGTGTTCAGCTGAATGGAGCCCAGGATCGAGGACATGTTGATGACGGCGGCCCGGCCCACGCCCATCGGCTGGGATGCATTCAACTTGGCCGCCTTGTTTAGCAGCGGCAGGCAGGCCTTGGCTAGCATTATGGGCACCACCGTGTTCGTCTGCAGCGTATCCAGCAGATCCTGCGACCGGGTAGCCGTGATCCGCGTGGACTTGGGCGCAATGCCGGCGTTGTTGAAGAGCACGTTAAGTCCCTGGTCCTTGGTCACGCACTCGATATCAGCAACCAGCTTGTCATAGGCCTCAAAATTCCTCAGATCTACGGGGGATTTCAGAATTTACTGTTTTTCTTCCATTAATTCTACGAAGAATATTCGAATACTTACCAATCTCCAGGATATGGATGTTGGAGTGCTTCTTGGCCAGATCCTCCAGTTCCTGTGGGGGAAAAATACGCGTAAAAAAAAATCATGGTTAATTGTTTAATTAATTAAAACGAGAAATTTCATGAAACATTTAAAAACATTTCGAAATTCGATGGCAAGTTCTAGCACCGAACCGAAAACTGCCTATCGATTGGCGTGCCGCAATGGCGCTCCCCAAGAACGGGCACACTAAAGACGAAAAGCGTACAAAAGCTATTGCAAAAAGTTATCGCCGCTTATTTCCCAACTGCGCCGTCGAAGCGAACCGCGTACACCACAGACCGCCTCACACACACTCCGTTCGGAACTACAGTAACTGTTTTCTCTTCGAACCGCCGTCTCAGAGACCGTTTCCGCGTCGCAGCACCATACACTACCCGTTGCTGATCCTTTCGCTGAGCCTTATCCACTTGGACAAACTCCCGGAGACACAGAGAATGGCGCCCGTGCAAGGTGAGTAGTAGTTTTGGGAAATCGGGTTCCGAGTCCCAAGCCGGATTAGCTAGATAGTTGTTATTGTGCTCTTGTGGATTGTTCGCGTAGTTTCTCGGGGTGTGAGTCACGCCGCCCGGTCGCCGATTAGCGCGTCCAGCGGTCACTGGTGTTAACCCCTGCTTACCGTGGCCTGCGCCCGACTGCGGCAGGTTGTGAAGAGATGCTGCGGCGGCTGAGGCAGGGCCACCAGCGCCTTGACCAGGCCCAGACCGAGACCGCGGTTGCAGCCCGTTATCAGGATGGAGTTCATGTTTCCGCTTGTTCTGCGTGTCGCTGCTGCGTCTGTGATGTGATCTCTTGCGGAATGAAATCTAATCTCCGGCCCTCGCTTCGCACTCGAGATTAAGGCCAACTAATGACTTGTCGAGTCGTGAGGGTGCAATAAAAAGCGCTCGCGGCGGAGGAACTGAGGTGACTGGTTGGGCCAACTATTCCCGTGGATTTCACCAGATCGCCCGCTTATCGGCGGCCCGTACACGACTTTATTGGCGTAACAAAAAAACGGAAAATCATTTGACTGGCGGCCGGCACAGCTGGCAGTGTTGCCAACCATCTGCTAGTTATCGATACTGCTGCGCATTGCCAAACGTGCGGAACTCGAAAAACGCTTCAAATTCTAATTCGCAACTGTTGCTGCAGCCGTGGCTGCTCCTAATTGGAATGCGTTCGTTTCCAATTGCATGCTAATGAAGGCACACATGGCCTAGCAGAACTTCTCCTTAATCTGTTGCTTCTCATTTCGATTCTGCCGCCGTGCCGCAGCTGCGCTATCGGCATTCCGCTTTGCCACGCGCATTCGCATCGCTTTCGCTGCTTCTGTTACGTAGCCGCCGTCTATCGGCGCGTTCCGCTGCCCACCGCCTTCGCAGCATTCCCGGCCAGACAGCGACGCGTTTGTGTTGTGTTCCTCCGCTCTTTTCTCCGTTTCTTCGCGAACCACCGCACTGTTACCCCCTCCGGGCGATTGAGGTGAAAGTTTACCGAGGGTGAGAGGGAGCCGCTCAAGATGTCGCTCACCCTGTGGAGCTCGAGATGCTCCGTCACGTTTGTGCGGCAGTGCTCTACGATTTTTACGTCTAACTTCGGCTCCGGCTCCGTCTCCGTCCCCGGCATTCTCCAACACAATTCCCACTCCCCACATCAGCTGCTCCACCATCAGAGAACCATGAGCTCCGCTGTACTTGGACGGCAAGATGGCGGCACTCAGTCGCGGGGCAGCACCTCCGGGGCGGCGGGCGGTGTGCCGCCCTTCAAGCATCCCCACTGCGACCGCCAGGCCATGTACGCCCAGCCGGTGCGACAGATCAGGAACAAAGGAGGTGAGCGTCGATATCGATAGCGACAACACGATCGGTCGGGGTTGGCAACGCGGCGGCGGTCGACCGCCGATAGTCGGGTTACGCGTCAATAATTGTGCGTTTTTCTTTGTTTTTGGGGCTTCTCTTGTTACCTCGCCGCTGCCGGCATTATGCAATAACCGTTAGTTGTGAAAGACCACAGACCCGCTTATCTGCGGCACGTATTCGCAAAGGTTTTATATGCCGGCATTCGTACTCCACATCTGCACCGTCATCGGCCCAACGGCACTCGTTCGCACCCCACACCCGCCGCCCCTCGCACCAAGTCCAACTGGAATACAGCGGCGGTGGAGAGATTAGCATACTCACACCAACCAAAGATCAATCATGCTCCTCAAATACAGCCACTTGCTGTGTGCCCTGGTTGTGGGCGCAAAGAAGACAGCTTTTCAGACCAAAGGTGGTTATAGATGGGGACTTTGAAAAATCTAATTCTTTTTAATCTAACTTTAAAAGCTATTTAAATTGTTGAAAACTGTAGAAAGAATCTGTCTAGAATTAATCGATAATCGATAATCAATGGTTAATTGACTTTCATGAAAACAACATCTGAAAACGGGTTTTGTTTGCATTTTTCATATAATTATTCAAGAAATCAATATGCAAAATAATATATTATTTATTTAGAGATTTAATGTAATTTAGAATTTAGTATTGAATATTACTTAGTATGTATGAATTTCGTAGGCAAAGATGCTCTTGGGCGATACAGATACTACCTACAACCCTTTGCGGAATGTTCGAGAACCTTTTGGTTGGTAGTGGTGGCCATGATGATGATTTCACCATATCTGTCGTGTGCAGTTCACTTATCGCTGCTCGGGGCTCGGGCAAACACATCTTCTCTTCGATAATTGCATCGTCACAGCCACCTCTTCCGTCATCGTAATAACATTTAGCAATTAATTGCAGCATGACGACAACTCGGTATTGATATTGTTTATAACATATTGTTGTGCATATAGTAATCTAGGAGCTAAACAAGCAAACAGAAAGCTTAGGTGGGAGTGATTCCAGCCGATAAGGCCTTGCCTTTAAGGGCGTAACCATGGCAAATCCGGTGGGCCAAAGCAAACCAAAGGCAGGGCGTGGGCGTGAGCTTGGGGGCGTTCAGGAGGCGTCACTCCGTTGGGGTCATGTCACAGATGATTGCCCCAGTTTGATTTGCTGGCGGCCAAGGCGGCATGGCATGTGGCAGCTCTCTATCGCCGCCTGGCATCTAGGAAAAGGGCTTCCTTTCCACCAAGGACAAAAAGGAGAAAAGATTGCTGGGCACCGATTGCAGATTGCAGGACGCCAGTCTTGCTTCCAGTTTCAAACCCAATGCATCTCTTTGAATTTGTGCCCGCTTCCCAGCTGGCCGAGGGTGAACCGCGCCACCGGAGGAGCATATACCGCTCCGCCTATCTGGACATACGCCTGCGCGAGGTGCCAGCGGCAGACAGGAGTGGGTTAAGGGCATTTTTAAAGTGATAAGTGATAAGGGGAAGTACTACAAGTAGTACTTTTTGCTGGCAGTTTTGTAAAGGCAAAAATCACAATTTGTTTTTAGTTTTAAGGGGTTTTATGGATGCTTCTTTGTAACCAGAAATTCCAGCTAAACTCTTGATTAAAAAGCTTCCAATTCTAAAATTAGTGTCGACAGAATTCACAAGAAATTAATAAATAAACGGGTGAGCAAACCCCAGCTGATTCATTCGGTTCTTGACGAGATTGCGTTTGTAGTTAGAGCTTAATTTAGGAAGATGTATATCCCTAGTTAATATATCTGTATCCCCTGGTAATACCTCTAAAATTCCACCTATTTCCAGGTTCCTACGATTACGACCTGGTTGTGATTGGCGGCGGCTCAGCTGGCCTGGCCTGCGCCAAGGAGGCGGTCCTTAACGGAGCTCGCGTTGCCTGCCTGGACTATGTAAAGCCCACGCCCACTCTGGGCACCAAGTGGGGCGTCGGTGGCACCTGCGTGAATGTCGGCTGCATACCCAAGAAGCTGATGCACCAGGCCTCGCTGCTGGGCGAGGCTGTCCATGAGGCAGCCGCCTACGGCTGGAATGTGAACGACAAGATCAAGCCGGACTGGCACAAGCTCGTGCAGTCGGTGCAGAATCACATCAAGTCCGTCAACTGGGTGACTCGCGTGGATCTGCGCGACAAGTAAGTGAATCCTTTGGAATGCGATGAAGAACATCCTTCTAACGTAGTAACGATTCTAGGAAAGTGGAGTACATCAACGGACTGGGCTCCTTTGTGGACACACACACCTTGGTGGCCAAGATGAAGAGCGGCGAACGCACACTCACCGCCCAGACCTTTGTTATTGCCGTGGGCGGACGACCACGCTATCCGGGCATCCCCGGTGCCGTGGAGTATGGCATCACCAGCGATGATCTGTTCAGCCTGGAGCGTGAGCCCGGCAAGACCCTGGTCGTCGGCGCTGGCTACATTGGACTGGAGTGCGCCGGCTTCCTCAAGGGCCTCGGCTATGAGCCCACCGTTATGGTGCGTTCGATTGTCCTGCGCGGCTTCGATCAGCAGATGGCCGAGCTGGTGGCCTCCTCGATGGAGGAGCGCGGCATTCCCTTCCTGCGCAAGACCGTGCCACTGTCCGTGGAGAAGCAGGACGATGGCAAGCTGCTGGTTAAGTACCAGAACGTGGACACCGGCGAGGAGGGACAGGAACTCTACGACACCGTGCTGTGGGCCATTGGTCGCAAGGGTCTGATCGAAGATCTGAACCTGCCCAAGGTCGGCGTTAAAGTTCAGAAGGACAAGATCCCCGTGGACACGTTGGAGGCTACCAATGTGGCGAACATCTTTGCCGTCGGCGACATTATCTATGGCAAGCCGGAGCTGACGCCCGTTGCCATTCTGGCCGGTCGTCTCTTGGCCCGTCGCCTGTACGCTGGATCCGAGCAGCGCATGGATTACCAGGATGTGGCCACCACCGTATTCACACCCCTGGAGTATGCCTGTGTCGGGCTCAGCGAGGAGGATGCGGTTAAGAAGTACGGTGCCGATGAGATCGAGGTTTTCCACGGCTACTACAAGCCCACGGAGTTCTTCATCCCCCAAAAGAGCGTTCGCTACTGCTACCTGAAGGCGGTGGCCGAGCGCCATGGCGATCAGCGGGTCTATGGACTCCACTACATTGGACCCGTTGCCGGTGAGGTGATCCAGGGATTCGCCGCTGCCCTCAAGTCCGGCCTGACCATCAACACGCTGATCAACACTGTGGGCATTCATCCCACGACCGCCGAGGAGTTCACCCGGCTGAATATAACCAAGCGCTCTGGAGCCGATCCCACGCCGGCCACCTGCTGCAGCTAAGCGGGATCCGCAGTTGATGACGATGAATGGTTGTTGCCGCTGGCCAGCGATCGAAGAGTTCAACAGTTCCGTTTAAGTTTCCGCAATTAAAAACCAAAACCCACACGGGCTCTGGGCACTGGGCACTAGGGATAAACGCTTCGTTCGGCTACGGTGGAACTCCCGCTACCCGCGACCCCCCAGCAGCCCATCCGACATGCACTCAAAATTTTGAATTTGTTTAAAAAAAACCATGAAATTAACCATGAATTCCCCTAAATGTACGGTAGAAAAATATAATTTTTCACCAAAAAAACAGATCGGTTTCTTTTGATTTTTGGGTGGTTTTCAGTTGGGGGAAAATGTAAGCTTAATTTTTGGAGTCATTAAGCTATGCATATCTTTTACTATTAATACGAATTACCTGAAATTGTATATTCAACTTGGAGCTACAAGAGTTTTCCTTTAATCTTGATCTTTGGTGGAAAAGAACAAGGATTCCTATCACTTATGGCTCTATCAGGAGCAAGGCCCAATTTAATTCCTTTCCCTTTCTTTTGTCAAGCAATCAATCAGTTAACTCGGTGCCCCTTCATCGGATATGCATGGATAAGGGTAATTGCCCAGTGGGGGTTGCCCATATCCGATTCGACTTGGTCTAATTGAAAATTCTATTGCGATGTAGATTTGAGCGACAGGGAGGGGAAGCATGCCCTCTGGGGGTCACCCACTATCTAGGATTATGCAGAGGGAAAACTTTTAAGGGGGAGGGTAAGGTATTTATTTTTTTTTTTTCGTAAATTTTATTATAATTTTTATTTTTAAGGCCCAATATCTTAAGGATATTATGTCCAAGTTTTACATCAATCAAAGGAAAATTGACGAAGTTATGCAGGGTAGAACGAAGGTCGCTAGGTGTTCCATGTATGAGCATCATAAAGTTTAAAGCGCTCTCCTGAAAATGCCAGTTTGAAAATCGAAATCTACTGAACCAATCGATTTGAAATTTGGAGCATAACTTCTTTAGGGAATTCTACAGGTACTCACGTCGAGCTTTTTATACCCTTGCAGGGTATTATAATTTCAGTCAGAAGTTTGCAACGCAGTGAA
>JAEIIJ010006804.1:0-22525 GCA_018904815.1 Drosophila ogumai
ATTCGTTATTTTTATTTTTTTTTTTGGTAAAATAATAATTTAGTAATAATAATTTAAGCCCTTAGTTCCTCGGAAAATCTCACTCCTTCCCCGCCAATACACGGTGAAAAGAAAACCGCACGGTCTGTCAACACATCATATCGACCCATTAGCTTCCCCTCCTTTATATTTCCTTTTAGATTACGCAACCTTGTCTCAAGTTAAAGTCCAAATCCGCAAGAAGAACAAAAAGAAGGCGAGGGAACGGAAAGAAAAAACACATTTCTGTTGCAAAATATGTCACGTGCTAAAATGTCCGAGTGCCAATAAGTGAGGGAACTAAAATAGAAACCGTACAGAGCCCGGAAAGGAGGATATCGGGGAGTATGGACAACGGACAGAGAACATTTTGTTACGGACAGCGGACACATGTTCCTGTTAGTTGGGAACTGTCCTCGTCCGCTCAAAACTTGTCACTTTTTACGCGCAGCTGCAGTTTATTTTAAGATTGGCCGGGTGGCGCCTCCTTCAGAATTTCGGGGGGAGCAATCCCCTCCTCTTCTCATCCGCCGCCTGTGCGGCCTTATTTCGGTGGCATCGCTGACGCTTTTCGCTTACTTTCCGCTGGTCGAAACTTTTCCACTCTCGTCACACTTTTCTTCCCCCGACCACTCTCCCCAACACTTGTCGCTACTTTTTAGCTATTTTGATTTTTAAGAAACAAAAAGGGAGTATGGAGGAGGCTTTGAGAGAGGGAACGTGGGGGAAAATTAAACAGGAAAAGTCGAATATGGGAATTTTCTTTTAATGTGTTATAAATAATATAAATATAAAATTTGACACTGTTTTAAATAATTTTTTGTTTGGTTTCTATTAATAAATTTTTATATTAATTGAAAAATCAGTTTTAGAATTTCTGAAATTAATACTTTAAAATTGATTTAAAAATTATATATATGTAGATTAATTAAAATTTTATTTTAAATCCGTATAAAATATGTTTTCCTATTAATATTTTCCCTTTACATAATTAGAGAAAAAAGCTTAAATTTGATTTCAAAAACCTCTTGAAAATTACTATACCCTCGGGAGAAGTGTATTCAAAAAAATAAGTAGAACAGGGGGCAAAACATCAACGGAAAAGAAAACTTTTGTTGTTGATTTCTTTTGCAATTTTCGGCAGCTGCCCCTGCCACTGTCCCTCCTCCCTCCTCCCACCCACTCCACTCAACCGGCGTCATGTGCGAAATAAGTTTCACACTTAACGACATAACAAGTTTTCGCCGAGCAATGTCCGCGTATCCTTGTCGCGCCCCGCTTCGCGACACGACAATGTCCAGGGTTTTCCGTATTTTCAGGGTTGTCAGCGGCAACGCGTTGATTTCTGAGTGCAGGTCATTTCATTCATAAAGGAGGAAAGCGAGCGAGCGAGCGAGTGAAGGAGAAGTTCCATCCACTCGGCGCAAAGCGCATTGTTAGCTGCAAATGAAACAATCTTCGAGTGCCGGGGTGCGGATCTCGAGATGCGAGATGCGATGCTCGGAGAGCTTAATTCGGGCAAGTTATGGCTGAAACGGAAACAGTCGAGTGCAAGTGCTTTCCACTTTGATGAGAGCTGTCATTCTGCACTTGTCAACTGTAATTTAGAGTTTGCTCGTAAGCTTTCGTTTTTAAGTTAAATATTTAAAGCTGGCAATGACTAATAAAATTTAAATCTCAGGCTTTTGGGAAATGTTTTTATTCAAGATTATAAGTGAATTTATTTAAAAGAATATCACAGAGGTTTTCGTCTGAAAATTATATTATAACACCGTATTTAATACATTCTATTTTTAAAGAAGCACAAACAATAACTTTGAAGGCTAATAAATTTATTTACATATTTTATCAATAAATACAAAATCGTTTGCGGCTTTAAGGTTTTTTGCACGAGAATATAATGAATATAAATGCAAAACTTCGTTCCTTTAAAATCGGCCTTGTCTAATATTAATCATATTACTATGTTTATGTTAATATAATTTTTTGTTAAATTCCCAATGATCAGACTTTCCTTTTCTTGGCTTTCCTCGACTGCCTTGTTTCGCCGAAGATGCCCCGATATGTAATTTAATTTCATGCATTGCCTGGCTAATGCGCTTTGGCGCTTAAAAGTATGCTATAAGTAAGGAAAATGCGCAAATGTGCTTAACAAAAAATAAAGTTTAAAAAAGTTTCGTCGCCGAGGGGGTGAGAGGTGAAGGTATGGGGGGGCAGTAAGGAAGTGGGAAAGCGGGGACTGGAAAGCGAAGGAGGGGTTGGCTCTTCAGTTTTTGGTAGTGTCAGAGGCAGCGGCCTGGAAACAATGCGCGACATTCAGGCGACATTGTTGCCAAAGCTTTTTACAACTCACATGAGTTTTACCCACACACTCACCACCCCACACACCCCCTGCGATCTCTTCTCCGCGATGTCATTTGCGCCACAGCAGTTGTAGCATATTATCTAAATGTGTTGCTCTACATATGCGCGAGTGTGCGTGTGTCTGTGCATTTGTTTTGTTTGCTCTATGATTTGTTGTTGTAATGTGCTTTAATGTGAAAAGTTTTTAATGCTTAAGCTGTGCCCATGCCCCCTTCATTACGCTTCCCCCACCAGCCCCTGGCCCAACGCTCTTTATTTCAGTTTGAGAGTCACTCACTGCCACAGAGTCACTCTCCCACTCAGTCGCAGGCGATGGGTGGGCGACACATGGCGAAAAAATCATTACCTTTGGTATGGTAATGTTTACTTTTTAATTATTTTCTTAAATCAATTCAAGTTTGAATTAATTAAAAAATTATTTAAATATTAGTTGAACTATTGGGAAAGATTATAAAATTTTAGTGTCTTTGAAGTACATTATTTACCATGAAATATACTTTTTAATTATTTAAGTTTTAGTAGTTTTTTTTAACAAATATCATTGACAGATAAATTTTTCATAAAGAAAGTGCAGCAGGTTGTATGAATAATCTGTTTACCTTTGGAATTCATGCTTTTAATTCGTTGATTATACTAAAAAAATAATTCTAATCATTTGACATTAACTTTAAAAGAACTTTAAAAATATATTTTAATTTATACAATTATATTAAACAGTACTTTGTTTTTGTTTTTTTAAGACAATCAACGTTTATGATATATTTTGAGGTGATGCAAAATGTCATCTACATTTGCTACACAAATTTTTATTGTTTTCAATTCTTGGTTTTTTAGGCGTTATTATTTATATAAATATTTTTTTGATAACCCAAACCCATTCTATATACAATATTTTTTCTCAGTGCATGGGCATACGCAATTGTGATTGTGCTTTTATTTTCTTGGGCTTCTTGTGATTCCAATTCTGATGCTGCCGCTGCTGCTGCTGCTGTTTCTTCTCGCTGGCGCTGCGTTAGTTGGCAACTTTTATTTGTGGTTTTTTTATGTAAATGCGCCCAAGTGATAAGGCAACTTTTCGGCTACTGCAGCGGAGAGCGAGAGGGACAGGGTGAGAGAGACGGGAGAACGCTGTCGCTACATGACAACAGCAGCAACATGAACATGCTGCCAAGTGCTCTTCATCTCTCGCCCGCCCTGCCGTTCGGTCTTTTTTGCCGGCTGGAAATTAAATTTCAGTGACTTTGTTGTTTATTTGATGGGAGGGTGGGGGAGGAAGGGTGAGGAAAGCGGTGGCTTAGAGCGGGAGAGATAGCTGGAAAGGGCTGAGGAAAGGGCATAATGACTTGGGGAATAGCTTGGCGAATTGTGCTGATCTCGAAGGGGAGGAAAGCGAGGGAACTGGTCTCATTATTATACCCTTAAATCAAATTGGCAAAATAAACTTAACTAGCCTTCTTACATTTCACTTCTGGCATTTAATTTGTTTCTTTTCTCTTACAATTTATTTTAATATATCCGAGCTTATTGTAAGATTTGCTTATTTCATTCAATGCTGTCCTGTAATTGCCTCAAATCCTGCACATCATAAAATAAAATGTTAATTTGAATATTTAAATATAAAATGAAAAAGTGAAGGAAATATAAAACCTGTTGTAACATTTTTTTAATGTTTTATATGTAAACATAACGCATATTTTAAATTCGGTTGTTAATTTTTGACTCAGTTTCTATAAGATAATTATTATAATGGTATTAAAACTCAAAAGAATAATAATTTATTCTAAGATTCCAATTCTTTGAAAAACACTCTTTACCCTTTTACAGGGTATTTAAGGTTCGTTTCCTATGTATTTCCACTTTGGTGGCATCTCTATGGGGCATTGTGTCAGTGTGCCTGTCACGAGGTCCTTTCGCCTCATGTGTGTGTGTGCCTCCGACTTCTTTGTCCTGTGCGGCTCCGAGTGTTGGTGTGTGTGTGTAAATTAGAGAAATTTACGTTTATTATTATTTTTAGTGGCAGTCGCTCATCAGAGTCCTGGGCTGGCTGTAAGTCCACTTACAATTCCACTCGCACCCGGAGTCCATTGTTCGAAGAGGAGGCGGTGGGGCAGAGGCTCGGCTGACTGCTCTGTGAACCGCCTCTGCCCCGATTCCGACTCCCTGGGGTATATATCTCTGTTATATTTATGTTTTCAGCATGTGCTCGCAGTAGTTTCACTCGGTTTGCTCATGCCGCTCATGTGTGGCAGCAGATAACATGCAACCAGTTCTTCTGCCCCGGAGAACGTCCTCCAGAGAGGGGGAGGAGCAGGAGCATGATGCCTTTTGAATATGAAATGAAAGTGCAACTTGGTCCTGGGTGATGATAATAATTATGGACCCTGCAGGCGATAATTGCCCACTAAGCGAGCCATAATCTCGGGCGACAGAGGCGGGCACTCTGGAGCTCCCGAAAGTAAGGGAGTGAAGAGGGTTCAGAGGGGATGTGCTTATGTCCGAAAAGAAAACCCCAAAAGCCAAGCAAACCGCACCGCAGTCGGAGAAACTTTTTTCCGAGTCCATGCACACATCCTTCCATCATCACATATTGCCCTTGCCTCCTGGCTCTGGGTCCCACCCACCACCAGCTCTCTGCGGTTTCTTTGTCTTTTGTGTGAGCTACGCTTTATCTCTTTGCCTCCTGCCGTTGCTGCTTTCACATCTCCTTGGTCAGCAGCAGGAAATTATTCATGGCATCTTCAACTTGAACTTCCTGCGGCTTCCAAGGGGTTGGTGGTGCTTTCCTAAACTCAATGTTTAATTGCCGTTGCGAAAACATTAAGAGCACCAGCGACAAAAACAAACGGGCCACAGAACTCTGGAAATGTATAATAAAATATTTTTTAAAGTGGGTCAAAGGGTTGGGAAAAGTCAGAAATGTAGATTAAACATGATGTAAGACAGTTTACTTATTTAGCATGTAAATATAACATACATACATAAATAAATGCAAGAGATAAATATTATTATTATTATTATTATTATTATAAAGGAGCTTCGCCATAATCAGACCTCAAAAATGTACCTGTAATCTGTGTATTTGAGGAATTCAAAAGATGCATCTTCAAGGCTTTTCTATCTGTCCTGCACCGTGATGCAATACAGAAAATAAAACTTTACTCATTTTTATTTTAAGCCTTCTGTTGGCGCTTTTATGTCCTTAAAGTCCTTCCATTCAGCAGACCTTCCTTCCATCCTGTGCTTGAGTGCTTTTGTCATTTTGAAAAAGGCAAACATTATTGGCTCAGTGAGATAAGCTCCGACTGTAAACTATTTTTCTTGCATTTACGTGACGCTCTCTACCGCCCCTCCCCGTTGGCAACCGCAAAATGCGAAAAATATTATGCCTTATCCATTTTAATAGTCAATCGTTTTGTCATTTCGCTACTCCGCCGCCTGCTTGAGTAAGGGAAAAATTAATTTTATTTTAATGCCCGATGCGGGGATTTGTGAAGGGGTTTTGTCCCGTTTTTCCGTTCGCCTGAATGGGATTTCCAAGGATTTTCCCTATCAGTGATGCGGGATCGCTGTGCCTTCGGTGTGTTGTCAGGTGTGCTATACCTTTATTTTTCTGCTCCTTTATTTTGCCTTATTTATTGCGATTTAAGTGAGTTGTCAAGCTGGAATAAGGAAAGTGCGATACAGGGCAGGGGGTGGTGTGTGTGGCTAAACAGAAGAGGAGAGTTTTTCACATCCAACACAGGGGTAACGGGTAATAGGGGGGCTTGTGGCCATCGTGTGGTTATCTAATGTGATTTTAATTGAAAAGATGGAGACTGTTGATGGTGCGGTTAGGGCAACTGGTTTTACCATGAGCTCGGTTACTCGCAGATTATTTAAAGATATCTAAAAGGACTTTGAATGAATGGATTTTATTCAAAGCAAATAAATAAGTGTGCTAAAGCTAAACGTTAACACACCCTTTCAATTAAGAAACACTTTAAAAACTAACCAGTTCTTTCAAGCATACAAATCACCAGCAAACGAGTGAAAAATGTTAAAATTGTTTGTAAATAGTTGTAACTTTCATTTCGCTATCAACTGAAAGTGGGTACAAAAATTAAGAAAAAAGAATAAAAAGAAAAAAGGGAAAAATAATGTTACCCACTTAATGAACTACTTTAAATAATTTTCCAACTGAAAATTATTTTCATTTACTAAACTTTGTCGTCGCATCGTCGTCTTCGCTAGCTGCTCCTAGACGTCCTGCCAGCCATCTGGTCCTCCTGCTCCTCTTTGGTCTTCCTTCGCGGCCAGCGCCACGACTTTCAGGAACGCCTTAACTCTCTCGCTCAATGGCAACTTTAGCATCGTTAACAATTTGGCAAGATTTAAAAATGGCAGCAATTGAGGGTACGAGGTGAAGAAAGAGACAGATTCAGATGAGCAGCGAGGAAGGACGGAAGCGGACTCCAAATAAAAATATCACTTTACTGTGTCGCCCGACAACGTCGAAATCGCTGCCAAGGACGGGGTAATTTATCAAGACAAAAACCAAGCAACAGTGGAAGACGGGGTACGAGTGCGACAGATATAAAAGCCAAGGATTCACTGTAAGAAAGCTGAGTGCCAACCTAAGGATACTCTCAGTAAATCAGAAAAGAATTTCATTAGATGGTAAATTTAATATGAGATTGAAAACTTTAATGAGGACTGTGAACTTTGTTGAAGAGTAGTTCTCTAGTGCCTTTGCAGAGATAATAAAACTAAAATCAAAGGATTTTTTGTCATAAAGATATAAGTAATATTGATATGAAATTAATAAGTTCGAACAAAGATAAAGAAGTAAAAAAAGAAAACTAAAAATCTCATAAATTTATTAATTTAAGGAAATAAATAATTCAAATTATCAAATATTGCGTATACGTAATATTTGAAAAAAAGGAAGAAACATAAATTTAAGACTACATTTAATGATAAGGAGAAGCAAATATAAATAATATAGAAATTTTAAAAACAAGCAAAAACAAAATTAACAAGAATGTATAAATTTGGACTAAAGTACAAATTTATTAATGAAAACGTTGAAACAAAAATTATTTTTGTAATACATACGTTGTTTTCATAAAAAGCACATCCACATAAAAATATTATATGAAAATATAATTTTTTTTAAAAATATTATAATAATAATAATTTAAAGAATTTAAAAACTCACCTAAGTAGCTCAAGCGACTTTCCCCTCAGTGCAGAGATGGCAGCAGAAGATTGGTAAAAGTAGCTGTCTGGGGGAGGAAAGAGTGTAAGTAAGAAGAGGCTTTGAGTCTTTGGTTACTTTCTTAATTTCATTTACGCAATAGCAGCGACGCCAACGGCGACGCCAACAGAGGCAGCGGCAACTTTACAGCTTCCTTTGGACTGTTTTGTTTTTCAATTTGGCCCTGGCGATGGAAACTTTACCAAATACATCTCAAAAGAGAGCCAACAGCAGCAACAACAGCCAGAGACGAGAGCATCAAGAGCAACAACAACAAAAACAATGGGGGAAAGACGTGCAAAGTTTCTATTAAAACGGATTTAATTATGTAATGGAATCATGATAAATTTCGCGCAACGTGAAAAGTGTTTGGCCAACTGCTTCTCCCTCCCCGACATTCCCGGCAGCGTCGTCGACGTCTCCTTGGCTGGCCAAGTTGTAGCACAAGAAACAAAGGCCAAGAAAAAGCTGGGCCAAGACAAAAACTTGTACAAGTGGAGAGGCCCAAAAACAGTGGCGGCAGATATCCAGAGATAGATGGATAACGGGGGCTCGGTCAGAATCCTTCAGACCGTGTTTTGGTGTCTATGATTTATATGGAGTAGTTTAATTAATGATGCTCATAACTAGTGGTTGAAAGTTTCCGTTTCCGGGTTCTATTGCGGCGCATTTTTATTGTTTTATTTCCTGGCGTGAAGAGTTTATTCTTCTCTTACCTCGATTCTTGTTTAAAGGAGTCCAGCCAATTAGCCCCCGAAAGTGTGGAGCAATAGTTTGTTTTATTATCTGGTGTATTTTAAATTCTTAAAAATTTATAAAAGTTTCTCAAGTTTAGCCAAAGTGAAAACTTTTAGTTGTTATTATATTTAATATATACAATACGTTGAGCCCATTATACACCTCCTTTTAGTTCTATAATCCTTGTAGCTAACTATGAATTTTCTTAATTATCTGCAAGCAAAACCTAAAGCAAAGAAATTTCCTCTATGAACATTATTTGTTCGTTGCTCCTGATTAATTAAAATGCAGTCATAACTTTGTTTTTCTCGGGAGCTCCCTAATATGCAACTTCTTCCATTTCTGTAAATATTTGTATTTCTGTGTGTGTTGGGGGGAATGTCTGGTAGAGTGCATTATTCTGTATTTTCCGCAAGAGCCCCACACTCGGTATATTCATATATGTATATGCTTATTTGTTTGTTGCTCTGCAAGGCTTCTTTTGTTCGCTTGCCATGCTAAATAATTAACATTTGTGAAGTTTTTGTCTCGCTCTCAGCGCCCCAAAATGGAATTCTTTTCATGTACTTCTTTGGTCGTAATTAACATTTCAAGACCAGAAAAACAAATGCACCATCAGCAGCAGCAGCAGAGCAACAACAGGAATTTAGATCCGAATACAATGTGGGGCGAAAAACAAAAGTTTGTTTTATTTTAGTTTCATGCCCCGAAATCCCTGCTGCACCACCACTAATTGATTGTCATTAGCACCACAAATTAAGACCAAATCGATAAATTTCTATAGTTTTAATTCGTGGCAGGTGGATTTTAAATTTGCATTGTTTTAAAGACTTTATTCTAAGTTCGATCTTTTATTGATTGTCTTTTTAAAGTGGTTTTTACTGTTGCTCCACATAATATTTTTAGCAAGTGACAAACGATATACATTATTTACTCCGAGCATTTAAAAAAGCAATTATTGGCTGGATTCGCCATCCGAAATTCGATGGAAATCAAATCTAGGCCATATTTACTTTTAATTTATTCCGCAGCCCTTCTTCGTATTGATTGCGCACTGTAGCACTCCAATTTAGATGCCAACCCACACATGTGCTGAAACGTACACATATTTAGTTTATTCATTCGTACCACACATTCATTAGCAGAGCTGCCTTTTGTCCACATCCTTGGCCACAAATTCACTAACATTTTTTACCGCATTGTCATTTATTTGCTACTCGCTTTTAGCTTTTCTACCTTTCGTTGTATCTGTTTTGTGGTCCGCCACTTCCGCCCCCGCCTCATTCTTTTGCTCCTTCTGGCTTATCCTTCTCACTCATTTGCCCATCCTTGCATAATTTCCATTCTTCTATTTTTTTTTTTTTTGCTCTCCGCCGGCCGCTTAATAACGTTTTAATTGTTGTTGTGGGCTTTGACCGTGGAGGACCGTGGAAAATTCCCACGCAGATCTGCCCCGACCCCTTTTCGCCACATCTCCATGCCGCTCAGCATTTTTATTATCATAATGAGTATGCGGTAAGGGGTTAGCGGGGGTCTGCTTTGTACACTAAAAGAAAAGAGTCCCTTATTATATCCCTTAGGATTCGATGAAAAATATAAGAAATAGGAGAGGAAGCTAGATTGAAATGTTTGTTTATGATGAGCAAGGACACTATGATTTATGGGGCCAAAGATACTTTCTTTAAAACATTAAAAGTCTACAAGAACTGTTAATAAATAAATAAATAATTTTCGAAATTATTAATAATTGAATAAATTAATTAAGGAAAATAAAATTTTACAATCCCTTCTTTTATAGAAAACCCTGCCAGGTGTATAATTTTGCTTATATTATATAAATTCATTTCATATCCTTATTTAGTCTAGTGTATTTTGTGTCTGTGTGTGCTGAAAGGAATGTTGCATAATGTGGTCGCCAGGACGCCGAAAAACCATTCGAAATTATGCATGCCGCGGTATTATTTCTAGCCTTTGTTTTCCGCGTTTCTCTACCCGACTCGCTATTTTCCTTTTTTTTTTTATTGTAACTTTTAACTTTTTTCGGGATAGGAGCAGGAGAAGCTGGGAAATAAATTCAAGTTGCTTTGGCGAGTCTATTTAGATTTTGAAAACAGCTTCACGGCTCGCTGAGTTTATTACCATGAGTTTAAAGCGACTCTGCCGGCTGTCTGCTTATCAAGTTGCCATTAAATCTCCCGCTTAAACATCCCCCAATCCCCTGCCACGCCTCGCTGATAAGCGAAATTTCAGCGCAAATTTATTTGATGTGTTTTATTGTGTTGTTAAATTTCGCGTGGCAGCAAAGGAAAAAAAAAACAGACAAACAACTGGAGAACAGAAAAAAAGCCGCTGCCTTACTTGGCCCTATCAGCCGGGCCGTTTATCATTCTCCGAAGCTCCTTCCAAATGGCGCTCAGCTGTTCGCCTTCGAGTCCTTCGCTCACCTGGCTTGGCTGCCTGTCGCCAAAGTTCATTAAATGCGCCATGAATTCCAAATGCCAGCAGGTCTGAACTTAAAGTTGAAATGGGACTCGATATCCGTTCCGAATGAATCTTCAAACAACCAAAAAATTCTGCAGAAGAATGGAGTTTGTTGTCACATTTAATGAAGGGGAATGGATTAGACTTTGATGGAAGATTACAAATACTGTTATTGGAGTTAATTTAATATTGCATTATAAAATATTTAATAAAATTTACTATAAACTTTCCTCAATAGCCCAGCTTCCTTTAAATTCGTTTAGCGATTTCCTTGCAGCCAATTTCTTTGGCGGACAAGAAACAAAATGCAATTTCTTAAGAGCAGATCGATTAAGTGAAGTTGCCCCGTTTTATGTCGGTTTCCGTTTCCCCCCAACCATGACAAAAGTATTCCAATATTAGCCATCATTCCGGGCCAGACCCTCCCGCTCTAGACCATAAACAAGCCATTATCGGGAGACCGAACAAAAGTCGGAGCCAAAAAATGCAGCTGGCTTCGTTTGGATTATCGTTTATTGCATTATTTTTATGCGATGAACGCGCGTCGATTAGAAAACTAAAAATGTATTTCGCATTTCGCTGGCTGGCTACCACTGCCGCTGCTGCTGAGTGGCGAAAAGCGAATGAAATGCAATAAAAATGAAACAGAAATGAGAACTCCTCACGAAGGACCACTAGTGGGGAGCGGAACAGGGGCAGCAGGGAGATAGAAGGGAAAAGGCAAAACGAGCGCGGAGCAAATGGCAATCGCATTTGGCGCATTGCACTTTCCAGGCAACAGCAGCAGCAACATTTAGCAGCAGCAGCAAACACACAGCAGAGCACAGCACAGCAACTATCAGCAGTTTACAACAATATTGGCACCTCCACTTGGCTAACTTGGCTAACTGTGAAATTGTGGCCCATAAAACGTGAGCATTGCAGCGGAAAAAATGGCGGGACTTTTCGACTATCAAATATCCGGTGCTCACGGTAAAGTGATTGTGCCAATAAAGAGAAAGTCGTAGTGGAAAATAAATATAAATAATAAATGTACCTTTTTGCTATACATTTATTTATTTTTATTGCTTATTTATATGTATTAAATACAATTAAATAAAATGTTTTACCTAAATATAGATAAAGGAAATGTAGAATATATATACTGCATAAATTGCTGTAATGCCTTAATAAATTTCATCAAAGGAATATTACATGTTTAACACAATAAGTTGATTAAACTTTTGAAATAAACGAAGACAAGAATAAACGTAAAAAAAAAAAATATCATTTTTAATACCCACAAATATTTAGGATTAAATGAATCCTTATTTTTAAATGATATTAAGTAGTGTTAATATACGCAACGAATTTTATATTGCTATCTTCCCCATGCCCACAAATACCCATTAATTTAGCGAGTACTTTTTTCTTACAAAGAATTTCCCAAAAAAGACTAGGAAAACTAGCTGCTGGCCGGAAAGTATGCATGGGAAAATGTAAGCAACCATTCGACCGTCTAACCTGGCAATTGCCAGGCAGACAAAAATCTTGGCCGGCCACATGGCGTATACGTGTTAATTTAGCGCAACGATTAGACACTGTGCGCTCTCTAGCTCTCCGTCTCCGTCTCCGTGTCCGTCTCGGTCTCCATGGCCCCGTCCGCTTCCTCCGACAATTGCAGTTTGGTAAATTGCCCGTTTGCTTGGCACAATAATAAATTTCAACACTGGCTCCTGTCAGTCAATGGCCAGGGGCTGAGCGGGGCTCATGCCGCGGCCGGTTAGGCTGGCCCGGTAAGTGCATTTCAGCCGAAAACGTTTTCAATTTGGCCCGAGTCGGTCCATTTTTGGGCTAAACTCGACACAAAACACTATATTTTGCCGGACTATAAGTAATGATGTGACGATTTGGCAGTAACTAAACGAGGATGGGTTTTTGATCCCCAGCGTGGGCGTTCCTTGAGTCAGTTCATTGGCCCCAGGGATATGTTTTCCTATAGGAATTTTTATTGCAGGTGCAGTTCAAGGCCTCGTTTCTGTAGGTTGTATATTAAGGTCCGGGTATATGGTAGTTGAAACTGTGATTGATTATTATTTCTAGATATAAAATCGATTTAAATTATTAAAAAATATTATGTGAACGTAACAATTTAAAAATAATTTAAATAGGTTTTAAACTCTATTGTTAATTGATTTTTCAATCATAAGAAGGTATAGTTCCCTCTATTTTTGGCTGGATATAGCAAAATATTTACCCATATCTCCTTGCCTTCCCATAGAGTATCTCAAATGTTCAGCCATAATTCTTGCTGAAATTTCGCCTTACTTTGTTTGTTTGTTGCTGCTGCTCTGCTGCCGTTAAATAAAATTTACTTTACCATGCACTTTGGGCTTACATTCTCTGAACTCAGCTTGTTTTCGTGTTTCTTCCCTCGACTTTTTGTTTCCTTTCGGCTGGGCAAAAGCAGCTCTCGGGTCGTTTGCCCAGTCTGATAAATTGTTTCCGTAGCGAGAGCGCTGCACGTAATTGCTGAGCGGATCGATGAAAAGTAGCTTAAGGATGCCAGACAAGAGTAAGTTGTTGTTGTTGTTGTTGCTGATGTTGCAGTTGCTGTTGCTGCTGCCCCTGCTGCTGCTGCCTGTGACAAGGCCAACTAATTTGTACACTTCATTCGAGAAACCAAACGACAGTTGGCATGAAAATAAGACAATGTTCAAAAGTGCCGAGCCAACTTAGTGTAACACCCAACTTGGGTCTGGGGCAGTGCTGGAAACCAAAAAAAAAAAAAACTACTAAAAAATAAAAGAAAATTTAAGAAGCTATTATTTACCATAAGAATTTCAGTGATTATAATCCTAATAAATAAAATACAACCACAAATCAAATAAAATACTTAAATAGCCAACCTATCCAATCAGTCTCCTAGATTAATAATATGAAATATTTTAAAGGCAATGACCTCATTCTTAAATAATTGTAAGAAAGACAGATGAGCAGCACTGGTGCGCAATGTAATGCAATTTCATGTCAAAAACTAACACAGACGACAGGACTCACTGGCAAACTTTAAAGTGATATTTTTGTGTCGGTTAGTGCAGCACCACCTGTCCTGCCGTCTGTATATCCTTCTGCCAGCTTCATGTTCCGTGGCCTGCTATGTTGTTGTCGCTCCTTGGTTTTTGCTGTCACTGCAGCAGAAATAGCAGCAACAGCAGCAGAACAGAGTCCAAGGAGCAAGAGTCGAAGCACCGGCACCAGCACGAGCACCACTACCAGCAGACAGAAGTGCCAGTCATGAGGCCGCAAGAAAACAAACTTCAGCCGGCTTCCTGTCGCTTTGCTCTCCTCTCGCTCCTTCTCATCCTCGACCGCAGCTCACGACGCTTACTTCCGCTTTTGAGTGTTAAGCAACGCACACAAACGGCAACACATTTGCACTGAGGAAAAATGTTAAGTAAATTGCGTCCACAATTTAAATAAGATTTAGAGATTGAAGAACAAATTTTTAATCGATAAAAAAGACATTTTTATTAAAATCTTTTTATTTTTTTTATATAAAAGACTTCTAAAACTCTTCCATTTACCAAATGGCGCACTTAACTGGCGGATTCAAAGTTGCATTAGCTGCACAGCTGAAGGCCTCACCAAAAGCCTTGAGATTGCTCACCGACGCATGGAGGGACACATCGTTCGAATCGCCCAATCCGTAGTAATTGCCTATGAGAAGCTGCGAGAAGTTGAGCAGGAACAGCTGTTCTAAAGGAACCTTGAAGAAACAGGGCTGCTCCTTGCTCAGCGTGGAATCCTTGCCAAAGTAGCTGTCGTAGATCAGTTCCAAAGCAAGAACATCGATCACTCGGTAGCTTATAGAGCGCGTTTCGGTACGATTAAGGCAGGATATTCCATCGATGTAGCCCTGATGTTCTTCGAAATTTCCCAGCAAAGTACCATTGTTGCCAAGGCTGTCAAAGGACAGATAATAGGGATCGTAGTATATCAACATCTCGCCGGCTATAAGATAGCCCAGGTAGCTCAGCTTAAAGACGTCGTGCATTTCGGGCAAAAAGTAAGGCTTCTGGAGAATTGAATAAGGCAAAATGATCATGTTGTTAGTCTCGTAGAAAGTGCCCTCGGCAGCGGCGTTCATTTGGCTGTGGAAGAGGTAAAACTCTTTGCCCCTGGATATTGGGCGATCAAGCTGCTCAAAAATCTTTCGATTCAGGTGCTCCAAAACTTTTAATTGAGCTTCGGCATAGTCAAGATTCTTGTTTAGGTTGAGATCCGAGTAGAAATTGGTGACAAAGCTGCGCTGGTCCTCAACATTGGGCAGGTTTCCCACCCTCACGGTCATGGTGCGCAGCTTTTCTTGCAGATGTTGGACCTCGACCGAGGTCAGGTTAAGTCGATTGTCTGCGAGTCGAGCCATGAAGGTGTTAGAGATGATCTTGAAAATACGCTCGACTTCCTCAACATTCCGCTGTAGTTCCCCCTCACCGAAGTGTAGATTCTTGTAGAGAAACTCGCTGGCTGGCTCCATGAGAACACCCACGCCGGCCGCACACTGGACAGGATCTCCGTTGGATTCACTGCCATCCACACTCTTCAGATAGCGAATGAAGCCGACCATCAGGTGAGTGGCCACCACCTCGCTGTCGTATTTGTCAATTACATTCTTTAAACCCTCGAGGTACGTTAATTGTAATACTTCCAGCTCCAAACTGGAGTCGATTGAGCTGCCTAGTACGATCTCGAGGTACTGCCCAATGGAAATGCTGGTCCGCTCCTCAAACTCTTCAGTGGTCATGTATTGCACCAAGCTGTAGTCTTCTTCGGCCAGTTTCTGCAGGTCACTCTCCAGATCCGTAATGTTGCTTGCCAGGACAGCGGCCCTCTTTCTGGGGACTTTGAGGGACATCAGAAGCTTTTCCGTGTCCGATACCTCGGGAATCGTTTCAATTGGGTGGCTGCCTAAACTAACTATCAGCTGGCTGCTGTCATTCGATTTCGTGGTCAGGTCCATGGGTATAAGAAACTTCTGGAAGCCAAAGCGACGGAGACGGGCTAGGGTAACCAGCCATTGGAATCTTTCCTGGGGCCACTCACCTCCTCGGGGCGTGAACTGGGGCCAGGGGAGGTCAAGGTCCGGTGACACTAGCTGTAGGTAATGCTTCCAGGAATGGGTCTCCTTGGGAGCGGTGAGGCAGGTGTTGTACAACTGCCACACCTTCTCCTCCACACTGGACTCATCGATGAAGTTCGTGACCTTTAGCTCATCGAACAGTTTCTGCAACTTTTCATTGTATCTCTGGACAGCTACGTTCTGCAGCGAGTTCACATCCTCGCCCTCATGGACCTCCAAGAACTTGCCGCTGGAGAACTTCTGGAAGTCTTCGCAGGGATCGGCGCTTCTGTCCATGTGTTGGAGGATGAGGCTCAGGGCGCCCTCGTTGGAGCTGGCTGCAAGCCCAAGCAGCGATAATAGACACACGATGCGCGTAAGTCTCTCCATCTTCAAAGACCAACTGAGGCATTGGGCAAAAAATTGTACAATTTTAAGCCGCTGCTCAGAACATTGATAGTGTAGGGTCAGCGCCAGAGGCCCTCGGCTGATAACCGGGCAACGCGTGTTTAGCTTTCGGCAAATAATTTAATCAATTTTAAGTTTTAAAACGACAACAAATAAAATCTAAAGAGGCAGGGCCCTGGAGACCGAAATATTTGAAAACTTTGAAGAATATAAAAATCACAAAGTCGCCGTTTAGAAATACCTATATTTCTTAAAAGATGCGACTTTAGCTCTTATAAAATATATTAGAATTAACTTTAAATATTAGTTTTGTTGTATATATGTTTAATATTAATACCTTATTTATTTTCTTTATTATTCTTTAAGATAATATTTATTAAAAATTATCATCCATTAATTCCTTAAACATTTTTTGCACAGTGCACACTCACACCCAAATATTTCGTTGTCCTTTGACATGCATGTCTGGGTCTTTAGCTGTTCAACCTGTCTGCTGTCTGCCGCTCTTCACTGTGTGCACTTTTTTGTCATTTTGGGTTCTTTCCCTACTTTTATTTTTCTTGCACCGCCCGAAGGCCCTGGAAGTTATGACAAAACCTGCCACGCCTTCGCCACACGAAGTCGTCCTGCCTCTGCTCCTGAGGCTTATGCCAGGATCCTCCACCTCTGACAGCCCAAGAGGATACGAAGGATTCGCGTAGCGGGGCAAAAGAGCGTGCGGCGTTAAAGGTGATTCACTTGTTTGTTGCTTGTTTGCTTGCAATTTGTTGCCATAATTTTTGTTCTCGCGCTTCTGGATCTAGATTTCTGCCAAAGCAGCAGGCCGGCTGGCAGTGCAAGTGGAAATTGTTATAGCAACGCGTTTGATACTTCCTACTGGATGTTCCTTAAAGGGCAAATATTTTACAGATTAATTTTCCATGAACAGGCTTCACTTATAAAGGGAAAGTAGATGAATTTAAAATTGAAATAATTACAGAAAAGCTTTAGTTATAATTTTATTATAATATTTATTATTAAGTTTATTACCGAAACTTTCTTCCCATATACTAATTATTTTCTTTCAACCGGGTCTTCTTTTTATTGTTTATGCTGCGTATACGTGATATTTTTTAGCCTGCATTCATCCGCGTCTCAGCTGCTGGGGTCGGTGGGAGCGTTTGGGAATGCTAACCATTTTGGTGGCCATATCAATTTCAGAATCGCTTGCCTTTGGCCCACATTATCGTTAAAATTGTATTGGATTGGTCCAGGATGCTTTGCTGACCAACTGGATAACCGAATGGCTATTGTGGCCCCAAGTCAGAGCCAGATTGAGCTTTCCAGTATCCTTTTTCCATCGTCTGCATTCCGTTTTGCCTTATATATACAACATATACGAATCTAGCCGTATGTGGACGCGTGTGTTTATAGATTTTCCGTTATAGCCACACGAACTTCTTCTTAAAATGCAATTTTCAAGATTTTTCTTTTCCTTTTCAGCTCGTTTGGCTGGCGCCATTTTAGTCCGTAGTCCTTGCCCGCTGATTTTAAGCCTTCCCTTTTGGATGGGACGCCATCCCATCTTCTCCAACCCTTCCTCAACAGCCTTCGACTGGCCAGCTATGGCCACGCCCCATTTGCCTCCGCTTGCATGTGTCAAAAGGTATTTTTTATGTTCAGTTTCGTGTTTTCCAGCATTTTTCCAACGTTTTATTTTTCTTTCTCGTTCGTTTGGTTCGCAGGACATTCGAGGCAGACGGAGCAGGAGCCGGGGCAGCAAGAGGACTCTCCTGAAGTCCCATCTTGTGTGCAGGTAATGTGGCACTTGGCTAAAATGGTGTGTGAAATTTTATGCGAAACGGCTTAAGATGTTGTTGCTGTGGCCGGGCGTTGTTGCCGTGCTTGTTGTGCTGATATTTCTGGAACGGAACACAATCATTCTGCTATGTTGCACATAAAAAGTTACGTTGAGTGGCAGTATATATGTATAAATCCAAATACATATATGTGCAGGGGGGAATCCAGCATAGTAGTTTTGGTGCTCGGTTGGGTTTTCCCTCTGTTCTCTGACCAAAGCTCGACTGCTGATGATGACATTTTCGTTTTTGGTCACTCGGATTGGCAGCTAAAAAAAGGGAAAGAAATCCCTAAAAAAAGATTAGTTAGCTCGGTAGGGTTTAGTTTCAGTTCAGCTTCTTTTCGCATTTTCACATTTCGGTACGGACTTGAGTCAATGCTGTTAGTTTGGATTCTGGCAATGGCAAATGGCCTGAGAATGAAACTCGATTGCGTCCCTTTTATTCCTTTTTTTCCTCTCACTTTTTATCATGGGAACATTTTTTGTATTGTTATTGATTGTAGAGAACGGTAGCGCAGGGCAAAAGTTGATTTAATAATTAAAATTTGCAGAATACTCTAGATCAGTGGTGACCAAAGACCTGACTCGAAAGTCAATTAATATGGAAATTATTGAAAATAGAAACCAAAACATATTAATATGGAAAGCCGTTTTACATTATTTAATTATTGTTAGAGTAATATGTATATATTTTAGTTTATATTATTGGTACCTGATAATTTAAACTATAAATTCTTATGTTTTCTTCAGTTATAATATATAAAATTACCTTAATTAATTTTTATACTGCTTTTCTTAGGCATTAACTGATTGCAATAGGCAGTAATGTTGGAAAGGTATTTATAATAATCCCTCTTAAAAGTTTTAAAAATTAATCTTAGATTACTTTATGCTTAGCAAAATGACAACATATTTTCCTCCTCATAAAACAAACTGTCTTTCGTTTTTGGAATTTTTAAAATTTATTTTTACATCTTTATACAAATATTCAATTAGCCGGACAATAAAAAGCATTCGGCAAACAAAACTGATGATAATATGAAACAGCGAATAGTGTGACTAGTAAATACCCTATATATAATTTTCGGGGTTCCATTTAAGGGTTTCGGCATAATAATGATAAAAAACCTAACTAAAAGCCCAATACCCCTCCTCGTTAGTGTAGTCTGAATGAGACAAATTTTTATTTAATTTTCTCACCTGTTTTCATGGCAAATAAGCTCGCATTTAAATTCACATTTGAAATACACATGCATTTCAATTAGTTTTTACAGAGTTTTTTACCTCGAAAAACGAGAGGTTTCACTTTTTTTCAGTCAATATGCATTCGGATGAGAGAGCGAGCAGCGTTTTACATGTCAAAGGAAACTTGGACCGTGTCCGTGCGGATAAAACAACTCGATTCCGTGCGGAACGGGACACATGGGAATGTAGAGTCCTGGGGGCCTTCGCCGGAAATGGCTGTTTGTCTAACGCGAATTTTCGTACATTCGTATTTTCGTGTCGTCGGGCTTTTTTGATGTTTCACTCCGGCGCGGACTCGTCAATTACAGCAAACAATGACAAGCATCATCATCAACATCAGCATCAAAGGGAGGTTGTGGCAGTGGCGGCGGCAGGCGATCACCTTGCACAGGTCTGACAGCACCATCATATTTTCCAAATTGCTTGTAAAAATGGCTGTTAATTGCACGTGCGAAAAGGGTTCTCTTCGAATCAGTAGGCACTCAGAATTTAAACACGGTTCGGGATTAATTCAATTAAACTGGAAACGGTAGGGGAAACGCAACGGGGACTGGGCTAAAAAGGCCAAGTCTACGTAGCTTCTGATTTTGATGTTGGCTTGGCTCTTGCTTTCGACACTCTTAATGGATAGGCGTAGCAAAATCATTAATTATGTTTTGAATGGAAAGTACGTGTCACTCTCTGGCTCAAGGAGTGGCCGGGAAATGGGGAGACAATATGGAAAAGTCATTAGGGCCATATTAGCATATTTAAATTTTAAGCCATCATTAAAAATGTAGCCGTAAGTCGATAAGCACCCATATTTACCGAAGCTAAACTGGTTTTTAGTTCTGCATTTCCGAATTCCAAATAATTGGTAAAATTAAAAAAAAAAACCAATCGTTCAATTGTCAGCAAAGGCTAATCAAGGTGTATTTGTTTTTAGCCTACCCAATGGATAATTGAAGAAAATTATAATTTCTTTAGATATTTATGTTCCACCGCCAGCGGTATCTAAATGTATGTACTTCCCATTGAAATATAAGCACTGCGATGCGCATAAGTCGGTTTTCGGGTTTCCTTAACCCGGATAAAGTTAAAGTCAGCGTCGATGCCCAAAAAATATGTTGGAAGTAAGCCACGCCCCTTCACGAAAGTCTGGCCCCGGTAGTTGGCCTGAATGCCAAAAGATTTCAGAATATTCGCCGACTCCTCCGTTACATGGATGTGACCCGACCGACCTGTCGTCTCCATCCGCGCCGCCATGTTCACCGGATCACCCCAGATATCGTAGTGCGGCTTCGAGGCGCCAACGATACCGGCCATTATCTCACCGCTGGATATTCCGATAGTTATCAGCCCGTCACATAACTTGTATCCCTTCACGATGCTGTTGTAGGCCTTGTTGCAGCTGGCCACTGTTTGCATGAGGTCCAGGGCGAAGGATGCCATTACGAAAACCACCTCGTCGTGCTCCTGACCTGAATCGGAGTGCCGGCCTAAGAGAGAAAGTTGTGATGGGATATATGTTAACAATTGTCATTATAATTGCCATATATCACAAACCTTTATCCCCCGACCTCGGTTTCAGTGGCTTACTGGTGGACCCAGCAAAGCTCACATCCAATCCACAAGCTGCCATATACGTGCAATTGACGATTTTGATTTTCTCAACCGCGTAAAACTCCCTGTAGTACAATAACTGCATTCGAAGATTATATTAACAAACAATAAGTTATTAATAAGGTTGATACCACTCACCAGCACATCAAACTGGGTAATAACCTCATTGAGAATCTGCAAGCTGCTTAGGTTCATTTCAAAGTTCGTTAACATGGCAAACATGACGGATACCATTTTATAACTTTCATAATAGAGTTCGTGTTGGGATAATGAGCTAAGATATATGTCGACTGTGAAAAATAAGAAAATGATCATCATGTAACTTTTCCTTTCTAACTCCGGATTGTATACGGACCAACATGACTGGGCAGAATATTATTGAGAAGAATTATGATCGAGCGATTAGTCATCAAGGCGTCATTCTGCTTCTTTTCCAACTCGAGGCGCCAGCTAAAAAATTTCAAAGCTTTTTGCATACAATTTATGATTTATTAAGTCCCAACTCACCTAAAACAAACTTTTTTGGAGAACTCGGTTTGACGCGCCTTAAAGTACATTAAAAAAAAGGCAATAATCACTATGTAGCTGTGGGAAAACTCCGCGGGAAAAAAGGGGTTCGTAGTGGTGCTGTGGTGGAAAACGAAATCGAACTGGCGGAAAATTAAAATGAAATATACGACAACGTGACCCAGGGCTACAGAGGTCTTTAGCAGAAACGGGACGTGACAGAAGGTGAAGCACATGGAAATCATGAAGGCTAGCATTTCAGTGGTAATCCAGGGATGAAAACATATTCGTTCTGTTTCTTTATCTTCATAATGATAGATCCTCTCATCGATGTATTGCTGAATGAATTGTTCGTAGCGGCAGTCCATCTGGTCGATAAATGAACATTTCCTTATCTTTATCGAGGCAATAGAAAAACTTACCACAATGAGAGCTATTATGACCCAATTCAATGCTATTGTGAACAGGTACGCGCAAATGCGGACGATCAGGTTGCCCACGATTTTCTCATGGATGCGGAATATAGTACAGCTAACGCGGTTATAATTGTGCGCTTTGTTTTTCTTGTAATATATCATCCAGCAAATCCATTTGTACCAAGAAATGATGGCCAGAACAGTTAGGGACAGAAATACACAGAAGTCAATTGCATAGCAATGTAAGCAATTAGTGGTCAAACTTATAAAAATTTCGACGAGAGCTATGCCAGTGCCGGTTACACAGGCCAACAGCATGTAGTACCTGAAAAAATAGTCCTTTTGCTTCAAGTAGGCTGACTCCTTATCTGTGTCGTAGAAGGTCAGGCAGAGGTCCATTGTCTTTTTCATCGGATCTCTCGATTCCTTATTTACCCATATGGAGTAAAATGCCTTAAAGCTGTTGAGTCAGAGATTTCGTAATTTAAATACATTAATCTAAAGTCAAGAAAAACAAGAAAGGAAGCTAACTTCGGCTCGCCGAAGTTTGTATACCCTTGCAGATATTA
>JAEIIJ010006805.1:0-19399 GCA_018904815.1 Drosophila ogumai
AAATTAAATAATTAAAAATATATATTAATATTCATCATAATATATATAAAATATATTTACTATTATCTTTGTGAAAATAATAAGACAGATGTTCTTTGATCTTTGTGAAATAGTAAATCTTTTATATTACATTTTTAAAGCTAAACTTCTGATCTTATTAAAAATATTTATATATTTCCATATTTAAGAATTTTCCTCTGTGTAGCACTTACCTTCACAATGGAAGCCGTTGCCGCGATAGCCCGGAAAGCAGGTACACGTGAAGCTGCCCAGTGTGTTTGTGCAATGGGCGAACACATCGCACGGACGCTGTTTGCATTCGTTCTCATCTGTAACGCAAGGAATGGTAATGGTAGGGGTTTTGTTAACGGTTTTTATCTTTTTTTATTGTTATATAAGCTCAACACAAGGCGGGACACCACTTTTAGACTCACCTTTGTCCACGCAATTGCAGCCACCGTAGCCGTCATTGCAATGGCAGACGCCGTTCAAACACGCGCCATGTGTGCACTGGGTGCCATCCTTATCACAGTCATCTGCAGAAAATATAAATACAAACATAGAATCATGATCATCATCCTTGGGTTTGGCAAAAAAACCCATTAAAGAGATTCGCCCGGCTGCTTGAATACTCACTTGTGCATTTGAGCTCTTTGCTCAACTCATCGGAACCCAGATAACAGTCCTGGGTGCCGTCGCATAGTTTCGATAGTTCGTATAGCTGCAAATAGTCGGTGGACTCGTTGACTTGGCAGCCAAAGTAGCCATCCTCGAGGTTTAGATAGAAGACCTCGCCGCGAAACCGACTATTCGCCCTCAAGTTTGTTTTGAATGGTTGCGGTTGTTGCGTATATTGTGAATGTACCTATAGGTAAATACATAACATAGAATTAGTTTGGAAATTTTAAATTTAAAAGTAACTTTGATAGCTTATAAAAAAATATATAATATTAAATTCTGTAGCATTAAGATAATTACAAAGGTAACACTTTTTATAAATCCTTTGTATTTCCTACTAAAAAACATCAATACCTTAATGTATTCACAAAACTTTCTCATTTACCCAATGTTCTTTTATAAAGTAACCTATGGTTTAATATAGTTAACCCTTTCCTAAAACCCAACCTTCGCTGCAACCTCATTCCCTAGAGTATAGTCATAGTATTTAGACGAACCCAAGCTGGTTTCGCTAAACTAATTTAAATTCAAATTAGATACAGCAAGCTTAGCAGGCGTAGCACCGGCAGCGCTTCTTCAGATTTCTCAACCCGATGTGGTCCATATGGGCACGACCCTATATTACAGGTATACTCAGAGTCTACACTAGACCATCTCAGCTATATTGTGTTGCTTTGCCGCCGTCGCCGCCACTTAATTGTTACACTTGGCTGATTTTACTTTTAGCAAAACAAAAGTTGTTTGCCGCTTGCCATATTTTCTTGGCCAAAACTTTGCCGACTCGTAAGTGTGTGTGTTTCTGTTGCCAGCGTTAGATAGCTTGGCTTTGGGTGGGGGGCAAAACAAGTTTGTCACTTAAGACCTTTTTGTGCTCCAGCAAAAATGAATTAAAACTAGTTTGGCCCATACATGTGTTGTATTTGTCGCATTGCTGGTGTGCTATACATCTACGATTGTACTTCTATTTTTGTAGCTTGTTCAATTTGACTTCCTACGCTCAAATATAGTTATTAAGTGGTTAGATCAGATTTGGAAAAGTCTCAAATACTTGTAAAACAAGATAAAGCTGGGTATGTTGGGATTTCGGCAATCAATAAAGTAAGAGAAGGTTTGATTTTGTATTTAGAAGACCTAGGAATTCTTTTCCCTTATTCCTTTATTAATAATTCCTTTATCAATAATTTAATAATTGTTATTTCATAACTTGTGAGCTTTATTTAGATTTCTAGGTCTTCCAAGTGTGCCAGCTTTAAAACATTTTTTATCATAACATCATCGTTGACTCTCTTCTCCATTTTTCCCCAATTAATTCTATGCAGAGTTCAGTGTCTCAATTACCAAGAAGCAACTCTATTCAATTGCTACCTCACTAGAAAAATCCCAGCAAATTTTCCCCAGTTTCCTCATTTAAGGCCAATTTTCCTTGCTTTGTTTGTGCTGGGCGCCTAATGAGCTGGAGTGGAGGCCATAAAAAGCAACTTAAATTGCTCTACGACCCCCGCCGCGGAAGGTGCGAACATGAGGCACTGGCTGTCAAGTTCAAGTTTGCCGCGAATTGTTTTAGGCAGATTCTTATCGCACCGCCACCGCCGTCGCCGCCGCCGCTTGGGAGGAAGAGGAGCACCCGCATGTACTCCCTCTCGAGTTCTATGTGGCTTGGGGTTTTCAATTGTGTTTGTTTTGTGCCCACTTCACGCCATGCAACGCTAACGGCCTTGCTAAACAATAGATTCCGCCGACGTCTCAGCGACTTTTATCAATTGACAGGCGGCACAATGAGCAGCACATGCACTCGGCAGAGGCAACACCAGCCACCAACAACACCAACAGCTAAAGCGATGCAACAATTAAAGGCGTGCGAGCAAAGATGTGCGAAGTGGATGTGGATGCTGATGTTGCTGATGTTACTGATGCCTCTGCTGCTGCTGACGATGATGATGATGATGATGATGCGACTGCTGAAAGCTCCCATGACATTGAGCTGCGGTGCCAGGCGACGACTACAATGAGCAATTTTTCGTAGCTTCCAAGCTTGTTAACAGGCGCAATGACAACGTCAGACAGATGATGATGACGACGTTGCACGTCAACGCTCAAGTGCATATCCGTTATAACTGTCAATTGGCATTAACTCCTGCCATCGCACACTGTGAGTGTGTGTGTGTAAACTAGGCACAAATTAGTCCTGTTCCAAAGATAACCTAGTTAATCGCGGGTATCTTGATGATTTTTTCTGACATTTAAAAAGATTTTTCAACTCAAAATAAATTATTTGGGTTAGCGTTGAAAAGCTTTAAAAATAAAAGTGAACACTATTTAAAAATGATTATTGAAAATATGTCGAATATCCATTTAAAGAATTTAAATATTTCCTGAAGGGTTTTTTTTAATGCAAGGGTACACAAATTTCGGCTTTACGAAGTTAGATTCCTTTCTTAATTTAGTTAGATTTAAGATAATAAAATAGATAAGAAAAAAAAACTGATTTTTCATTTAAAATACATCTGTTTTTAGCAAATATATATTTTAAATAAACTTTTGACAGTGAGAAATGCAGATATTCTTTCAAAATTTTGTTAAAATTATAAAAAATAAATATATTATTATTTTTTATTAAAATTTAGATAGTCGTATGCACAATACTATCGATATTTTGACAGCTTTAGTTTGCACGCTCTAATCCATGTGCCAATATTAGCTTTCGGCACACAAAACATTAGTCAGCGAGCAAGTTCGTTGCCTGAGTCTTTTGTTTGTAAGCATAAAAAATCTCAAAACACACAATCAATTATAAACGTATCTAGCTAATCAAATGAAATATGACTGCTACGCATAAATCAAGTTCCGAGCGCACAAAAGAAAGCACAAATCCATGAAAGAGGCAGAGGTAGAGTGTCGCAAAGAAAACCACAAACAGGCTAGTGGTGGTTGGTGTCAATGAACTTGGCCGGCTTTCGGCTTAGAGCCGACTTCATTCTGTTTGGCCAATTTCTCAAAGTCCCCCCCTTGCCCTGCGTTCCCTCATTCACACCGGACACTCTTCGCGTTCTCGTCGACGACTGCATAAATCGATGACTATCAAAGCGTTTTTACAGCTAATGCGGCTATTTTTATTCATTACGTTGTTTTCTTTGCTTTCTTCCATCGATTGGCTCCGTTCGGTTTGGTTTGGGTTCGGGTTCCTTGGCCAGTCGATGGTGATTCTTGCTGGCATGTTCTTCCGCCAGCCCTGTCATTACCAGCCCCTCTTGCTGGCCTTTCCTTGCTTAGAGTTTCTTCTGTTCATCCAGTGTCAAATTATTTGCTCAGCCACTCTTCCGCCGAGGGTTTGCTCTCACTCTCCTGGAGATATTTCACAGCTAGCTGTTAGGTTTAATAAATATGCTTACCTATGCCCGAGTCATTTTGCAGTAATTTCTTTTTATGGCTCATTTGCATGAGACCTGGCCGCGACCAGATACCGTTAGGTCATCAAAGGTACCATCGCTATAATCTGTTCCCTCTGTTTGCTGCCGGATTCTGTATTATTTCTTGTGTTTGTCCATCATTTTCGGGGTTTCGTTCTTTCACTTCTGGGATTGGGTTTTATTTTTCCATTTGTGTATACTTATTTGTTCCGAAATTTGTTTCATAATGAGGTGGCAGCTCGTAAATTTAATCATATTTCTCTTCTTTTAAGCGGCGGGGCGTGAAAGGCTCTTTGTGGCGCGGCCTTTCGAGAAGCCATAAATTAATTATGACCCTCGCGCTAACTGTTGATGCCACAGCCAGTGATCTAATCCCATCGATATTTAGCTTTAACCCCGCTTCAACTTAACACTAATTAACTTAATAACGTATGGGTTTATGGGGTACTTACTGTACTCGAGAGTAGTAGCACTATCCACGTGACTAGTGGCAAAAATATTTTCATTTTTGCTGCAAAGAAAAAGAACAGAAGAAATCGCACATTAAATACCATTGAAAAATCAATTAAGAGCATGTTAAGTAACACAAATAAAAACAATTAAGAGGGGCCACCTATGAGTTGCTAAGGCGCTTTTCAGCTTAGGGAACAGAGCGCTCTCAGCGCAAAACAAATAAAATAATTAACTTAAAAATGTTGAGCACGCACAAACAAAACAAAATTGGCCCGGTCATCTCTCGGACAGGTGCCAAAAAATAACAAAAGAAAAAAAGGAGAAACAAAAGACAAATGCGAAGACGGGTAAATGACACTTGAAATTTATGCGCAAACATGAGTCCCCGTCCCCGGACACAGGCTTATCGCTTCCTTTGCCTTTCCCTGAAAAGAAAAAACTTATCCAACAACGGGACCGGCATAAAAAATAATGCCCATGCGAACACCTTTTGGCCGAAACAGAAAATGTTTAGTGTACTGTCCGCAATATTCATTGTTCGCTACCTGTTGGCGATTTTCTCACGCATTCATTTTCCACTTTCAGTTTTTAGTTTTCAGCCTGCGACTGATTTTCATCAGACTTTGGCTTGCTAACTAGAAAAACTAAACAAAAAACCTAACAAAAATACGTGCATGGACCAGCTGTTAATTGGGTAGAATGACAGAAAATTGTGTGTCCAACCTCCCGGGGTTTTGGGAATAACGTAATAATTTTGTGTGAAGTCCGATAGCATCTTTATATGGTAGGCGGTCGCTCTCATAATTATGACATAAGACGGAAGTGCCTGGGAAGAGGGCGTCACTTATGGAGAAACAACTAAAGTGGGGTTTTCAGGAAATTATTTTTAACAAAAACTAAAGCTAAGATTTAAAAGAGCAGAATATATAGGCAATCTTTTAAAATATTACACCTTTAATTCCGATAGGGACAAATTTCTCAATGAAATTTGGATTGGAATAATTCAACACGCTTTCCACACAACCGCCAAAATATTATCCTTAAGGCAAAGTTTTTTATAAGATTTACAGTCGCCTTATAAAAGTACCACTGTAGTTGCCGATGGAGGGGGCGTGAACAAACAACTTTCTTAAGACGCTGTGAATGTTTTTAACGTGTGTAAAAATATTTGCCATTATCTATCTCAGCAAGCCGAGACTGGAATACATCGCCCAAGGCTGGCAATAAAACCTTCAACGGGCTTGGGGTAAGGGAAAGGCAAGGAACACGGAATTGGGTTTCCCTTTGGACCACGATTTATCTATTTCGGTTTATCAGCTAATAAACGCTTAAATAAAATACACACTCTGAGCTAAATTACAGGAGGAAGTCGACGGTCTGGCATGGCAGCCATGTTCCAAGGTTCCAGGGTTCCTGGGTTCAAATCTTGTTTGCTGACTTTGGCCATAAAAAGAATTGGCCGTGGCCATAGATTTGCTCCGTTCTAACGACATTTGAAGTGCTGCTGCTGCTGCTGCAACCAGCGTCTAATCTTGTTTTAGCCGTTTCCCAGATCCGAGAGAGTTCCTGGCCAGCAGCCGCCGTTGGCGATTTGTGTTCGCCCATGTTCATGATCACTTAATTAAAGCTGGCCCACAGTTTCGCCGGCTTTAGCTTTATGTTTATTGCGGCTGCGCGGAAAATATGCTGTGTGATGCCTGATAAATTTATGTGGCGGCGCGAAATGAGCGTAATTTGGTGGGTTCTCTCCCTGGGATTACCTGGGCAGCTCCCTTTGGCTGACAAGCTGATATATGTGCGTGATAAATGTGGCAAATGCGGTTTGTGTTGTTTCTTTGCGGCGATTGGAAATCACGAAATTGTTGAACTTCGGTACGCAATGCGGCAGCGAATGAGCTGCGGCGCTTAATCTGCCGCACGTAATTCCCATTTCTTAATTATCGCGATTTACACCAAATCGAAGGCACTCTCTATCTGATTTGCACTTAATGTCTTTTCTTCAGCTTTTAACTGTAATTGTCGGCTTCTTTTCACTTTTTGGCGTTCCACAAGAAAATAAGATACAATCTCAAATAAAAATATATAAACCTTAAAGGATTATCGTTTATAAAATGCTGTACTAACTCCAACTAACGGCATAAATCTACATCTACGCGCACATTTTCGTAGATCTTATCAAAATATTTGTACAATGTCAAATAATTTTTGAATGAAGGCCAAAACAACAGCCGCCGGTCACTTCAACCGAAATCTAAGCTAAAGCCTCTTGTCTTTGGTAGGTAAAACCGAAAAATTCGTTGAATAGCTTGCTTTGCGAACGAGAAACTGGCTCTTCCGCTTGCCCCGATCCCAGTGTTTGTCCTCCTCTGATGCTGCTGTCAACGCTATCTCCGCCGTCATCAACGTCACTGTCGCTGGTGCCGTCTCTGTTCGACGCTCTGGGGATGATCTCATCTGGTTTTAACCTGTCTAGCCACTAAATCAAAGTCAAAGAAGCGAGTGACACATTTTTGCCCGATCGACCGAAAAATACCCTCCACACAAAAACCCACAGACGTAAAATTAATGATGGCATCTTTATTAAAAATAAATGCTGATAGCTTGAAAAATGTGTGCTCTCGCTAAACAAACATTTTGTGCATCGTCTCAGCTGATGAGCGCAGGGTGATGATGGCGTGAACACACCCAAAAGTATGCGACCGGATGCGAACGCGTCATCGATGCGATCGACAGTAGTAGTTGGGAATTTTACTTGTGTATTTTATCTGTAATTTTGCTTTGCTTTGCATGTCGCGAGTGGCAATTGGGCTTTTTGATTGATTTCCAAATTGCAGGCGGCGCCCCATTTTTAGTTGTCCTCTCTGCTGCTTCTTGTGTGTATTTGTATCATAAATCTCGCATAAATCGATTTAAGCTGCCCCTGGCCACGCCCACCTGCTGGTGGGCCCCATCAATTAATTACACTTTTTCAATGTCAAACTGTCGCAGGCAAAAAGGTGCGTCGCCGTCGTTTGCTTAACCCTTTCTTTAGCTGGCTGCATAAATCTTGGGGCGCCGCAGAATGGTACCTGCGAGTTGGGTCTGAGGCCTGATCCTGCGGCTTAGCATTTTTTTCTAATTGCACGTTTCCATCGCCTCGATGTGAAGGTCACTGACAGCATTATGTCCACTGAGAAAAACGGACTACTTGAATGTATGAATTGAAGATTTGGGGGCAATACAAACTCGGGAATAAAATCCAGAGCAATTTTAGGCTTTCCCAGTGCATGATCCGCGAACATACATATGTATGTATATAATTTCGCGCCTGGCATACAATGCCGCCGGCCTGTCTCCAACAACAAGCTACGGGCGGATGGGGCTGGGTGAGCTTAAGTTATACACCTGCCCGCATGCCTCCAAAACTGCAGGAGCAGTCGCGGTGCAACCAGTTCGCATGAAAATGCATAATCAATCACCAGCGACAACAGAAACCAGAAAATGCCGCGTCTTTGTGGCAGAAGATGGAATACCCTTGATAAGAGCTGCTATCGATCTTGGCAGCATCTTTGATTTTTCTGCCACTTTGAGACAATAGAAGAGGCAAAGGTTCTATAAAAGTCAAAGTTGATCAAGCTAATCTGTTTCAATAGCTTAATTTTTTACAAACTTGAACTTATTAAAAAATTATAACTGAATTATAAAAAGAACCGATATTTATGGAACCATGTTCACGTATGCTTGGAGCTTGTATATTTCTGCCACCTTGAAACAATGGAAGTGGCACATAGTAGTGTTGACACATATTCGATAAAGTTTTAATGTTATCGATTTCAATGGCTTAGTTTGGCCACCTCTAACAGGATCAAATGGATTTTTCTTTTGGAAATAATTGAAATTGTGCCTATGTAATAAGATCTTATTGTGCAAATTTTGGTTAAATGCAATTGCATTATTCGTGACTCGGCACTAAGTTAGGGTATCGGGAATTCCAACGCCCATGACCGTATCATTGGAGCATCTTCATCTGACAATTCGCACGACTCGAATGTGAAGGTGCGATTGCTCGCTTTACTTGCTATATTCGCCTTACTTTACCGACTGTACGCGGCGACTCCAAGCTCCAACTCCAACTATCCACTTGACTTGTTAACAATTCGTGTAAAGATGCCGCTCATTAAAAACTCATAAATCAGGGAGCCAGGGAGGAGGAGGAGAAGGTAATTGCCGTTGCCGGCCCAGTGTCAAAATAAAGGAAAATAAAGGAGCCTTCTGCTTGGCCCGCTCAACGGAAATGATCGACCACCAGGTGGAGGAATGGAATACACAGCTATTCGACAGTGGGTTTCCGCATATTGGATGGTTCTTGGGCCTTTGATTAATGATAAATGTGCCCGGTGCATCCGCCGCTATGACATTTATCCCAGCGCCGACGCCGCCGCCGCTGCTTCGGCCTGAGAACCCGCTAAAGAAGTCGATGCCAAAGTCGCCAGTTAAAGCCATTAAACCCCCGATGGAGCTGCTTGGGCGCACAATTTAAAGCAGAAACTAACGCAGTTAGACAACAAAACCACTTTCAAGAGCTAGCTCTGGCTCTGGCTGGCTGGCAAACAGGGAAAACGGCTTTCAACTCGTTTCGCTGGCCGCTCTGTTGCAGTTGCATGCACTTGGAGACAAAATGTGACTCAGGTAAGTTAAGGAAATTCCTACTATTAGACGCCCTTAAAGTCTTCAAGTCTTCAGACACAATTTGAAGGCTTTAAAAGCCGTTTTATTTATTTGTATATTGACTTTTTTATAATAAAATTTTTTTAAGAATTTCTGATAAACTATACAACTTCTTTCAGTGCCCTGCTGCTGTTGCTGCCGTGGGTGCAGCCGTTGCATGTTGCATGCTGCCTGCTGCCAGTACGTTCAACTTTTCCAGTTAACAGTTAGATTTTGAAATAGCCAACAGCATTGGCTCTCTGTCTCTGTCTTTGGCTATGGCTATGGCATACCAGTTTTCTGGCCACGGCCTGAGAACCCGGCGATCAAGATGCGCTGCACAGCTACCCGACGGAAGGAAATTGCAGTCCAAGTCGCCAGTCGTTGCCGTTGCGCACATCAAATAAATACTGGTACTTGGCAATTTTTGTGTTAAAACAAAATTAAAGCAATGCTGTGTGCGGCGTAACATTAACCCAAATACATAATTCTTTGGCGCATCGATGGACAAGGATCGGCGCATTAATCATTGGCGAACAACCAGAAGAAGGGGACAGCGGCATATTTGGGTTTATGGGTGAGTTCCTCTACCACTACTACTACATACTACGACTATTTTAAGCAGGAAATCATTAGAGCGGCTTAAAGGAATCTCTGCGGTTTTGTGTTTTTCTTGGGAATTTTGTTTTTGAGCTAAAGTTTTGCCCCAAGTTTGGTTTCTAAGATTTCTGGAGGAGATTTAGGAAGCATATTTTGACAGGGGATCAAAAACATTTCAAGGTTAAGGAATTTTGTTTGATTTGTTGATATTTTTTTTTTAAGGAAACGAGGTATTTCAATTCTATATTAAACCTTCCCTTATGCCTTGTTACCCCTTAAATTCAATGCTTTTCATATGTATAAAAGTAAGACATTACCACAAGATACCCGAGAAAGAACAATGTATACTTATTGTCAGCAGGTAACCGTCTAGATCCGATTGACTTTAGCTGACTGTTGACAAGTTTCTGATAAGATTAATATGCCGCACGAGCTTAAAGGTTAAGCATGCAAATCAGGGAGCAGCGCAGAGGTAGTAGCATTGACCGATCAGAAGGACATGTGCATAGTCTAGAGCCCAAGCCAGGCAACAGCAGCAGCAGGAGGCTGAGCTACTAAATCTCTTTATTGCACCGAGTGCCACCAACACAATGGGGGAACTGAACTGTAGACGCCGACTTATTTGTACTCGGCTCTGCACTACGCAGGGACCCTGCCTCTCATTCCTGATGTATTGTTTTTAGCCCCTTGTTTATGGTGTGCCTGCTGGCCTGTTTTGTTTATGCACATGCATCCAATGAGATCAAGTCTCGATACGCTTCGATTTGTTAAGAGATGGCACCTCAGCGAACTGGTGCTTGGTGGTTGGTGGTGTCGCCTTGACATAATTGAGACATTATCATCGATGGTTCCCCAACGGCCGACTCTATTTGCTATGCCAGAAAAAGCAAGCAAAGACTCTGGAGTCTGCAAAATGTCAAGGTTACATGGCCGACCTTTTGCCAACAATTTAAATGCAATTTTTGCTTAAATAAGAAATAAAATCCCCATGCAAAAGGCACAACAAATATTTGCTAATTTATCCTGTACGTGTCCTCCAACTAAGTGCACAGGTTTTAGGCCTTAAGCCGGCAGAAGCAGCCGCACGCTGCCATTGAGTTGACCCTCCTCATCCTCTGCGCTCTGTGCTCTTCGGCGGGGCCCGTGTTGATTGTTTGCGTTGGACGCTCGCTGTTAAAATGCCTTTGATCTTCTGATATTTCTGCCTGGTGCTGGGACCTGGACCTGGACCTGGCGGGCGTATTTAACTTGACTTTGACTTCAGGCCCTTTTCTGGTCTCTGCGGGCAACTTGTTAAAAAGAATGTCGACTCCGGGCAACGCATGTTCTCTCCAGCTTCTTCTTCTCCCATTTTGGATCCTGAAATTTCGCTTTCATTGCCGGCCTCTCGGCCATGACGCTGTTGTTTTCGTTTTCCCATATTTAACCCAGAAATTAGCCGCGAGTGCGATCCCTACCGGCCCTTTAATGCATTTTCAATGGCTTACCTGCAAAGATACAGAAAAAGACAGAGAGAGAGAGGTGTTAATTAGGCTTTTTATAGTGTGTCATGACTTAAGCTACGCTCTGCCTGGGTGTGTGCAACATTATTGGCAAAGCAATCTTCTCGGGCGGCCCCTCGCTCGCTAAACATAAATGTCAATATTTATTTACGCCGCTGCGGTCGCAATTTATTTCAAGTTTTTAATTGAAAAGGCAGACCTCAGCGACTCGGATCTGGACTGTGGCTGCGATTTGCAGGCACAATGTGTCTAACCTGAGCCTCGTAAATGTCCAGTTGGCCGTAAATTGTGGCTGTATGCCACACTGCGGGCTTAATATTGGCTTAAATGTAGTAAAGCCAAGGACTTTGCTGTTAAAAAGTATAAACTAAATAGGTTTTACCTTGCATCTTAGAGGCCTTTTTTTCATTTTCAAGTAGCAGAGTTTTTTTTAGAGCTTTTTTCCATTAACTTTAAAGCTATTTGCCACATGCATTGCCCCTGCATGTCTGGCTATTAAAGAAATTGTACAAAAATAGCGGCCATCAAATAATTCAGATAATCTGTAATTCATTCCCATTTCCAATTACTCTTTTGTAAGGCACACACAAAGCCTGCACTGATTTCGGGCTGACACACTTTCTTGTAGTGTAGTGGCGGCCCACATGTGTGTTTTTGTGCTGCAGACCTGACCTCCAATCGTCGGAGCCTGTGGCGCCTTCGATGGCTTTCCAAAAAAAACTGCACAATTTTCGCCTACGCCGGGTGAAAGAGCCGCTCTTGTCTGGCCAAGAAGCAGGCGAAGGAGTGTAGGCCCTGGCCATAAATGGACGCACACGATCTGAGGAGTACAGTCCGCATGTGGCCATAAATGGAGCTGGCCATTAGAAAGGTAAATTGCAGTCGATTTAATTCAATGCAGCGCCCAGACGTCAGTCTAAACTCTAATTACAAGTGTCTGTGTCTGGCTGGTGACCTCTGGGACGCTTCGCTGATTTGACTAACTGCTCGTGCACACTTGCCTCTCCCTTTTTCGGGCCTACATAATTATGATTAAGCTGGGATCCGCTAAAGTACGATCAATCATAAAAGGGCAGCACCACCGGCTAACGGAAATAAACCCTGATATTTGTAAATTCAAGAAACCAAAGAGTGTATGTGTGCGTGCAGCAGATTCACTTTGCGTTTGGGGTTCTCTTACAATTCTAATTTATATGATTTTTACGTAGCTATCCGGCGGAAGTAAACCTTGGCTCTGGTGTTGCCTTCTTGCCACTCTTCTTGGCCGTGTTTATTTGTGTTGTAAATTGCGAATGCGCCCCAAAGCAACAACAAAGAGGGGGAAAACATAACGCGCAGTCCCGCACTTCAATAAACAACACAACTCGGGAGAAACACCACAACAACAGCCGCCGCAGCCACAACAACTATATACTTGGGCATTAGTTGCCGCTGGCATTGCGTACGTGCGCGGACCCGGCGTCGCCATAGCCATGACTATGAAGACACGGAAAGAAATAAGCTTTGGGTTTTTATAAATATTTAATTTAATTTAAATATCTTGAAGAAGTCAGCCGAAGATGCTAATTAAAGCCATGCTAAAAGACTTCACAAAAAAGGAGTATTTTTAGGACTATTTCCTCACCAAATTCTCTAGACTTTAAACCAGCTTTTCCCTCAAGAAAACCAATGAATAATATCCTATATTTCTCACTGTGCACTGAATGTGGATGGTTTCTTTGGGTTTACCACTGACAAAGACGACAACCACGCATCGTAAAAAGAGTTTTATGCAATTGCCGCTTTGGCTTTGCCGTTGTGACTGTTCGTTCGCCTATTGTATAATAGCTCCATGTGTGTGTGTTTGTGTGCCTGTGCGGTATGTGCTCTGCATAATTTTATGATTCGCCCGCCAGTTCCTGCAGCCAAGTCCAAAAAGGCCATGTCCATTGGCAATTTCCACACCGCAGGAGGAGCCTCTTTCTCTTACTCCCTTGGCGGACGCGTGGGCGTTGAGTGCGCGGAATGCATGTGGATTGATGCATTGATTGAATTTGGCCAGCAGCAGCAGCTGAAGAAGGGCCAAAGTCGAGCCACAATGGCCCAGCGTGAGTCAGGATGGACTCCGATTATATGTGACTGGACTGGGAATCGGAATGCCGCCATGGATGAGCCGAGAATGGTCGATGGTAATTGTAAATGGCCGGACAGGTCGTCGGTAGCTGCCATTCAGTGTTGCCAATTTGGCCAAATTTGGCAAGTGACTAGGTTTTTTTTTGTATTCCGCGAAGAGCTGATATTTTTTTGCAGAATCTTCGATTAATTTTAAAATGGAAAATTGTTGAATAAACTGGGACAAGCTTGGAAATAGCTGTGACATTACCTCGATTCATACTCAGCAAAGAGATCTAAGATATATGTATATTTTACCTCTCGATGCTTAATGAAAATCCCCATTCAAACAAGTCCAGTTTCTTATCCCATAATATATTTCCTTAGCTCTGTAATTGCTTTTCTCCCTGGAGTAGCTACATTGTATGGCTTTCTTGACGCCTTATCCCCACCTCATCTTGATTTATTTTGTTGCCTTAATTTATGACTCCACTTCAAAGCGATATATACCATATATATCTAGATATTTGCAGCTAATCCTGGGTAGCATTCCTGTTTAAATTATCGCCGTACTTCTGATCCAGTGGCTAGTTACCAGCGAGGCGAGGGAACCTTGAAATATCCGAACTACAAGCGATTTAAATATACAAAAATAACTAAATCTAGACATATAAAAAAAGGAGACAACAGCGCCGCGAACAAGAAGTTCTTGTAAAAATGCAAATCAATAAGCACGGGGTCTCCGGGCAGGCTGCCTTTTGCAATAAAATAAATGTAAGAAGGCAAGCAGCCATAAAAACTTATACAAGGAGAGTTTGTCCAGCAAAACATAGCGCAGGCAGGCTCCGTTTTTTGTCGCATCTGGCCAGCGGTTGCAATTTGGTTTAGTACCTAGGTGTTAATTATCGCTAAAAGTCAATGGCGGGCAATCGGCGAAATCTGCACAGGGGCATCACATAGCGAATTGTCGCTGTGTCGGCCGTGTGTGCTTTGCATCTGCCCCTGGAGAATACTTAGAGCGGTGACTGGAGTGGAGCCAAGTGGCTGGGAGTGGACTGGAGTGGAGTGGATGAGAAGGATGAGCAGGAGTCTCGAGCAGGTTGCAGTCGGACAGCTGTACAAGTGGCCACGATAATTAATATGAAAATATGTAAGGCTAGCAGCGGGCGCAGGACAACACAAATGTTTGCTGCTATTTTTAGCAGGTTTGCTGGCTTTAATGAGCCCTGTCCAAAGTCGGTCTCCTTGGGCCACCCGGGTGTCCTAATTATGCGCTCATTTCTTGGCTTTTATGAATTATTAAAATAAGCAAAGTGACGCTGGCCCGGACCCGGCATTAATTGCTTTATAATAGAGATGGTCCCGAATCAGAGAGAGGGACTCGGTTTCAGTTGCAGGGTTTTTTGTTTCTGTTCCCTGCTCATATTTCTATAATTTATTGTAATGCACTTGGGGCGTGTTTCATTTCTCGCTTTAAAATGGCATAAATTTTTGGGCCGTGCCCTGGCGGCGTCTCTCTGGATCTCGGGGTCTCTGCTGGGGCTATTTAACAATTTATTGTCTGTATATAGCAGCATTTATACTATATATATATATAAATATATATATATTTCTCCTCCTTTTTCTGTTGTCTGAAGTCGACAGCGGCCACGACCACCTTGATGTTCATGTCCCGAACCGAACTCCGACTGGGGGCCAATTTACTTGAGTTTTCATTCATGTACATACGTTGGAATGAAGGAAAATAAGAGAAAAAACTGTAAGCTGCGTTCATTACACGTTGTTATTTGTTGTCTGTAGTACATTATTGCTCTTGTTCGCTGTTTTGCTCACCAATTAGCTGCACTCTGGCCAAAGACGAAAGACTCTGGCCACGAACTTGCCTCGGAAGACCCAGGCAGATCATCGCTGTTGCCTTTGTCCCGTACTTTTCTCTAATCCTCTTCTATTGCCACGCAGCAAGAAGTCAAAGAACTGCTTTAGACATTAACTTGGCAGCTTTTCTTGCTGACGCAGCAACAGCAGCCGCAACATCATCTTCAAGACGATTATGACCCTCAAGAGGGCCACACATCAATCAAATGCCTCATTGTACAAGGGCCGCCACTTGAACTTGACATTCGGTGTAAGTGACCATTAAGGAAGTGCCTTGGGAAGGTCTGAGGACTTTGCCAAGCCTTTGGCAATTAGCCGTGAATATCAATCAACGCACCATTTGAGTGTGAAAAGAGCTCAGCTTTTAATTACAAAAGCTTTGTGTGTTTGTGTGGGACGCAGAAGAGTGAGGTGAGGCTTGTCGAGTCGCGGCTGAAGGCCTCCCATGCTCCCATGTACCCCGCCCACGGTCACCTCGAACGCCTCTGCGCGACCACAGGCCGATGATGTTTGTTGCCAACTCGCTTGTTAGAATCGCATGCAAACCGGGTCTTAGCCGCGGCTCATGGGTAATAAGCCAATTGGCGTTGGCCACACTACATTTTAATCAAGACAAGCCGGGCCAAGTAAAGCCCACGCACGCATCAAAGCCAAATATGTTCCCTGTCGGTGTCAGACTGCTCCAAAGTGTCGCCAAAGACGCCAGATTGTGCGAGTTTGTCGTTGACCTTCAAGGCGAGTGTTGAGTCACGGCCCAGGCTTTTGACTGAGGCCGAAGCTCGAGCTCGATGGATAATTGATGGTGAAATTGTGTGGATTAGTAAGAGATCCGGGAGGGAAATATAGATTATATAAGAAAATTACCTGAAATTAAATCAGATTAAAGGCAAGTTAAACCCCCAACTATTGCTGGTATTTATCTCTACTTTATTAATAATTTTTGTACATTTTTTTCTACTCAAGTTCCGGTTTAAAATTCTAAAGGAAGTATGCCTAATGATCTAGCAAAACAGCCAAATACTTGTCAAATAAAAGTAGTCTGTATATTCCGAAGTATCCTCATGATTTCTTCCTGAACCTGCTTACCATCATTGGCGGTTAATGCTTCCTTTCGCACCGACAATCATCCAGCCCCAATGTCAGCCTCCTCATTCCGGCGACAAATCAAATACCGATAGCCCCGCCCCCTTTGGCACGGAATCAGAACTTACCACTATCAAGCAAGAGGCGCTTCTCTGGAGCTACTGTTGGCCAGGAACCACTGACCAGAGGGAGAGACCGACCCCTCGCCAATTCGATTAGGCCGTGCAAATGTAATTTAATAATTGCGGTTGCCCATGTTGATTAGCATGTGCGGTTTATGCAATTTATGCTATGCCGGCACACGGGCACTCCACACATCCACAGGATATGAGCTGGCACTATGACAATGACAGGATGCATCAATGGGGAGACAGGGGAAATGTTTATGGTTATGTGCTCGCCTGCGGTGGCAGCTTCAAACGCGCTGCGCGGTAATTGAATTTTAAATTGTTTTCGCTTGCTCTCCTAGCAGTAAGCTGTAAGCTGTAAGCTGTGCCAAGATTAATTTAAATGAAGTTATTAGCCAGGCCGATTGCCCAGTGACAGGGCGCAAACAAAAGACCTAGCTTCAGCTTCGACTCCAGCTCCAACTCAGGCGCAGGCTCCAGCTTAAGGCGCCCTGATATGGGTATATGGGATATGTAGTTACTGCAACGGGTTTTACTTTTTACTGCCGTTGCATGCTGCTGCATTTGAAAGTTAAATTACGGTAGCGATATCGGAGCAGACATTCCGTTAATTGGCCGCACACAACCTGAGATCAGGCTGCTGTCTTGGCGTTTTTTTTTTTCGCCTATGCTAGCCAGAAAATACTCTTTTGGAGACCGTGGAGTTTGGTTAAATAGGAAAAGAAGATTTAGGAAACTCTAGAAGTCTCTTGAGATGATCTTTAGATGAGGATTTTCATAAAGTTACTGTGATCATAGATCACTTAAGCGAAAATATATAAATCGATAAAAATATAGCACTTAATAGCATATCACAAATATATAAAATTACTATCAAATTTTAAATATATATAAAAGATTAATCGCATCGAGGAAATTAAATTAATTGTCTCCTTCCTTTTTTGGAATATAACGTCCCATATCGGCCAAAATATCGATTTATCGCACATGTATCGCAACGTTATCGTTAAGAAAGCGTATTAAAACTTCGTTGCCTGCCAGTTATCTCAGTTCCTTGGTGCCTTATTTTTTTGGGCTATTCCCGCTTTACAGTTGCTGCAAAAATTGTTGCAAATTGCAGTTTAAAAAGTTTCCGTGTTGGTTTTTTTGTCGTCGCGACATCGTCGTCGGCGGCGGCGGTTGCAACTAATATGAGTCATAAATTTAAAGGCTTAACTCGAGGCTAAGGCGGCGGCTGTGGCTGCAACTGAAGCTGTGCCGTTGACAGGGATTTTTAAAATGAAATAAATAAACGGCATTACAGCTAGTTATATGCAGCGATCAGGGTCTTGAGTGTTGGCGTGGAAGCTGAGTTGTGAACCGAATGTGAACTCAACTGGGGCTGGGCTGGGCCTCGAGTCGTCCGGTTACTTTTGCATTTGCTGCACGAGACGAAGCCATTTTTATTGATACAGATACAGCCGAAATTGGGGTCCGCCAAAAACTTCAGAAAACAAAAAGAAAAAATACTATAAGTCTGGTTTGGTTTGGTTTTTTGCCGCAGCATGACATCATTTTGAGTTTGCTGCAGCAGCCCTGCATCGAGAAATAACACAAAAAACTGGTCGCTGTTTTACTTTCGCTTTATTTCTCGTGGTATTTCGTATTTCCTTTCGTTTGGGTTTCGTTTCTGTTTTTTTTTTTCGGCGCAGATGATTCCATTTATTTCTTATTTTTTGGGTCATCGCGAAGAAGTACTCTCATATATGGCAATGAAAACGAAACCGTGTTCTGGTGAAAGTCGACACGAAATCGAAAACGAAAACGCATAACAAGTGCATGGGCTCTGCGGAGATCTGTGTGGACCACATGGTCGGATCGGGTCTTGGCCAAGTCATGGATTGTGTCATGATGCGTGGGCCAATATCGCCCACAAAGGCCGCCATTTGGCCAAAACTAATGATGATGGTTCAGAGATACAGGTACAGGTTGGCACTGACGCATACCGACTTGGCTTCATCAGCTTCGTTTCTTCATCATCTGCTCATCAGCCATTGCCCACACACTGTGGCCACATTTGGAACCACCAGAGATCAATGCAAAAACAGATTCGTGAGCGCGAAATTAATTAGAATTTTGTGTGGCTTTGAATATTGGCTCCAATGCTGACGGAGCTCTCTCGGTTGGTGGCTGGGAAAAGACCTTGAGCGGCGGTTCAACAGTCTACGGACTACAAAGTGTGTGGGGTGAATGAAAAAAGAAACTAGTTGAGGCAACTGAGTCACAAATTCAAGAGCTGTAGAAGAGCATCTAAATCGCGACTTGTCTTGGGTATTTTTTTTATGGAATTAATAAATCTTTCTGAAGGGACTGCCATGACTTACGAATTACACAAAACAAAGTTTTGCGGAATCAATCTACCGATTTCGCCAGTTTCTTTTATAAGTTTCATGAAAGTAGCTGGAAATGTCTTTCCCACGAGTTTCACTGGCCATAAAACTGGCGTTTTATTTGCATTCAATAAATGTTTTCATTGGCTAATGTCAAGTTTGTGTCTGCAGTCTTTTGTTTCTTTAAGCAATTTATTTTTTGGAAGAGATTTAAACATCTTAGCCAAAAGCAGGTGGGTTTCCAAAGACTTGAGAGGGAATTAGAAAAAAAAAACAGAGGTCTGATCTCTAATCTTTTGATACATTATAGAAATAATAAAGCTACCTTTCCAAGTCTTTCAATGAAAGCCCCTTACCATAGCAAAGCCATCAAGTTCGTGTCTCAAGTCTTTTGATTTGGCTCATAAATTTCGTAATTGCATTAAAAATTTCTCCTGTGCAAACTGTGAAATATTTGTCGCTCTTTTTACAGCATTTATCTTTGCAGAAGAATCTCAAGCGAAACATTCACTTTAATTTTTTTTTTT
>JAEIIJ010006808.1:0-39820 GCA_018904815.1 Drosophila ogumai
GTCGTAATAACCGGACGGACGCTATAAGCGGAGTCGTTATAGCCGGATTCTACTGTAAATGGATTGTCTGGGCTTAAATTCATTAGAAACAAAACTCAACATATTTCCTAAAACATAAATTACAATTTCAAGCTAAACCAAACCAATTTGTAATTCAAACTGAAAGTTCTTCCATATAAATCCCCATTCATCAAGCTTCAATAACTGCTATTATGTCCGTCAACTCATAATAAATCTAAGCAATTTCCAAGACACTTTTCCATTAAATATTCTCCCGACTCCTTAAAACCCCCTACGAGTATTCAAAAGAGTTTAATATGTGTGCACAGGATAAAAGTTTATTGAAAAAAGCATAAAAAATAATACAAAGTAAAAGCGTGGCGCCACGTTAAGTACAATTTTAAATACTCGTAGGATAGCCGGAAACTGTCAACCACCACCCTTACACACTATAGAAATTTCAGGCACACGCACAAGCACACGGACACGCACTCACGCTCCCGTTAACATTCTCGAAGGATACAAGGACACAAAGATACAAAAGGGGACAGGCCCCTCTGCCTCCTCTTTCTGGCTGTCAATTCTTAATAATATCATTCATAAGGTCCGACATGCGCTTTACCAGTGAGCTGCTCGAGTCATTCCGCCCGGCGGAGTCCTCCGTAGAGACGAGCGACTGTTGGGAACTGCCGGACGGACTGCGGGGCGCCTGGAGGGTAAAGGAGCGCCGCGAAGTGGCGTCATTCGACCGGCTGCAGTTGTTCGGTATCTTCACCACACACCGCTTGTGATAGTTCTGCCCGCATCCTGTGGGTGGAAGTGGGAGTGGGAGTGGTTTTCGGTTCGGGGATTAGTCGGGTGCAGTTTCATTTTCATAGCTGGCTTCCAGAGCCATTTCCACATACCATCGCATTTAAGGCCCTGACGCACCAGACCGAACAGCATCTCGCCGCAGAAATCACAGAAGGTCGGTCCCTTGTAGGAATGCACGTTCAAACTATGCGGCTTGAGGGTCGGCATCTCGGAGGTTGGGTACAGAATGGCTGCAGAGAGAGAAATTTGGGTTACTTTTTGCTTAAATATAACTTTTAAAGGATTTAGCAATGAATTAGTACCAAAAGCAGATGATATAATTTAGCTTTATTGAAGGAAAAAACTACTTACGACTGGCGGTCAGCACGATTTCCACGAGCGTCTCATCGACCACCTCCGCTGCCGAGTTGATGATGTGCAACACATTCGGGGTGCTGTAGTCATGGACGAACAGGAGTATGCGTTCTGACAGATACGTGAGACCGCTGTCCGGTATCTGAAAAGGGCCAAGAAAACAGACGTTGGGTTAATAGAGCACGAGCTTCTTCCGCCGCTGGGCGACACTGTCCATTTGCGATGTTTGGGCTTCATTTAACGCTCATTTTTGCATCGGGTGCGCCATTATCATATCATATTCATATCTTAATTGATTGGCGATAAGATCCAAGCCCCAGCCATATGCACAAAATATCATATTGATTTCAATTGATACGGAACAACGCGGAACTGAGGAATTTAACATTGTAGACATACATTGTTGCAAATGCTCTAGCCAATTAAAAAATTATATTATTTTACATATACCCAAAAGCTAATTTCTTTACGGAACACTGCCGGAATTAAATGATAAGAGCCACACGCAGAGGAGTTTGGGGTCGAAAGCTAACCAAATTACTCTTTTACTTTACTGAGAGGCAGAGAGCTGCTGTGGTACGCACTTCCGGACAGGAGGGACACCGGATGGAAGGGAGTTGTGCCAGGAGCAGATGTCGTGGTTATGGCACTACGGAACACCACCAGTTGCGACTCGGTTAATTGAATTGGCCATGGATAGCTGCCCGTGAGCGACGCAGGCCGAGCGGAAATGAGTCCATGCCTATGTAAGTTGGACTAACTTAATGAAATAAAGCAATTATTGTGCACACATACATTTATTAATCCGCCCTCTACTCTTCGTAGCCCTGCCTTCCTTCTCCGCTTATTGGAAACACAGTGGATAGTGGCATATTATTGCTATTTTATGGGGACTTTCTTTGTAGCCAAAACATATTATAATAAACATCAAACGAAATAATCTCCTTTTACTGGAACTTTATAAAAGATTCACAAGAATGTGCTCTGGAAATAGCTTGAGGCATTGTTAGTTTCCCAGAGGAATTACTGTATGTTTATTGGCTAACCAAAGTTGGCTAGAAATTATTGGCTAACTGTTCACCGTATGTCGACTGCCTTGCCTTCTGACTGTCGGTAAAATATTTTACCATTGACATGTCCACTAAGTTGGCTTTTGTAAAATTAACGAAATGGCAAAATGGCTCCTCGACTTTCTGATCTTCATTAACATATAGCCAAAAGGCTTAAATACACAGTGACATTTTCTTTACTTTTAATCTAAGTTAAATTTTAATTCAACTATTTAAGTAAGTCTATAACTAACTAGACTTTGCTTACAATTCCCAAACGAAAAGTCACCTCTGGCCTCTCACCTTTGTGTTGATGAAGTCGCAGGCCAGGTCCTTGAGTGACTTGAGGGTCAGGGCGTTGGCAGGCACGCAGACTGCATCGCGGACGCTGCCGAATTGGAAGAGGAAGGTGACTTCCGGTCCTTCCATGATAACGGGAACGCTGCCGACGCCGGCGCCGCTGCCGCTACCGTTGGAGGCGCTGTGGTTTCTCTGGGCCAGGATTGCAGTGGTCTCGGAGGTCCCCTTTTGGCCGGGGGTCCTGTCCTGGTATCCAATAAAATTCCTTCTCCGCTTTTCCGCTTCGCTTGCAGTGATTCCTCGAGGCTTGGTCGTCCTCCCTTCTCTTCGACTGGGGTTTTGTTATTTTTTTGTTATTGCAAATGCCAAGGACGAACGCAAGTTTTATGGTATGCTGCTCCTTCTTCTGTATTGACTGCGCTTCGGATTCGGTTTGCGGTCCAAGGAATCCAGTCGGTCACGGCTCTATATCTCCGTGCCAGTTCTCCGCTGCCTGTGGGTCATAGAAAGCAACTGGAATGATACGAAAAGAGTGGAAAAACCTTTTAGTTTGACGAAAACAGCAGTTCACCTAATGGCTGAAATTATTTCAATTGGAATGCAATTTGCTGGGGTGACCAATCAAAAGCATACGTACATATGTAATGTAACCTTGGTTTTAAAGGTTACGAAAATAAAAGAGGAATTTTAACCTTTTTAGCAGTTGTATTAAGGTGAAGTATACAGCTCTCTGACTTTGCTATGAGCTGACCAACCTCAACATTCTGCTTGGCTTTCCCCTAGTCTGTGGCCAGAACCCATTGGGAATTCTAGTGCAACGCTAAGAGGGCTCCTTGTGTACAATACTTGTGGTAATAGCTTAATGTCACCAGAGGGCAACCACAATGGAGGAATATCGCCGCACTGATATCAAATTATATTGATGGACGGACTGCGTGCGGATTAGTAAGTTAGGTCATGGAGCGTGTATCACTGAGACAATGGGGCCATAAATAATCCTCCAATCAATTAGCCGATTCAATTGCCATTACGTAGCCCTCTCGATTAACCATCTGTGTGCTGTACACACCCGTCATTATATTTATACACATATTATACAAAAATAAAACTGGTTGTTAATTGCGATGAGAAAAACTGGACAGATAAGATCACGCTGCCGGGACACTGTCGGGGAGATTTGAATTCTTTCCAAGTATTTTCAAGTGCCTGGCAGTGTGTGTGTGACCCATTTTTGGAGTGGAGTAGAGTGTGTGGCACATTAAAAAATAATTAAAAAATCATGTCGGAAAATATGTGTTGGCCATGAAAGGAATGCCAAGAGATGTAAGGGAAAGGGAGACAGAGAGGAACGAGAAAGAAAGCTAATTTCGGCATATCGATTGTAAAAATACTCTTTAAAAAAATGTAGACACAATAATCCAATTATTTGTAGCTTCTATTGGAAGATTTCCTTTTTAGTTTTTTTATAAAACTCATTAACCACGAGCAGAGGAACTTAGATTGAAGTAAAAATTAGATGTAGCTTATTCTGAATAATTATATGAACTAGAACCAGAACTACATTGTATTTTTCCTGTTTTTATATAAAGGCTTTTAGTTCATCTTACAGATTTTAATTGTTTGTTGTAGTATCAACTTTACCCTCCGAAAGGGTATAAATGAAAGAACAACAAAACGAAAGCCATGAAAGAGACTCGACAACTTTCTAAATTTGTATCTGAGAGAGTTTTTTCTGGATTCTCTCTCGTTGTTGTTTTTTAAGTAGGTGTATCAGTCAAAAGTCGCAGCTGGGAGCTGACTGCGTTTTGAATTTCAATTGAGGCTGCTTGCTGGTATCTGGCATCTGGAAGCGGAGGAGGCTGCTCAAAAAAGTCCTCAAGTGTTTGGCCCCAAAAAGAGTCCGCACAATAAACGAGAAATAGCCGAAATTGGAGCACAAACAAATGACGCAGCGCAGCACGGCCTAAAGTCAAGGCTAAAAAGCACACACACACGTGACGCAGATATTAAGATACTTCACGGTATCCATGAGATACATTTGGCATTTACATAACAACTCAAGCAACAAGCTGGCGTTGGCCCTCGGCGAAATTCCGTTAATAATTTATTAGGCAAATACTCACTTCTGAGAACGTTTTCACCGCCTTGCATCCAATGGATGCCACTTGGCCATGGTGACTAAGCCGAATTCTTCCTCTTGCCTCGATTTTACTGCCACCACACACTTATTCCTTGGAGCTGCCGCCGTTCGAGTTGTTGGCTATTATTCTTCTATGCGCTGCAATTTGATGTCACTGCCATCGCCGCGGCACGTTCTGAGTTTGTTAAGCCAAAAGAGCAACTGACTTGGCCAACTGACTGCCAAAGCCGCCGATGCCGATGCCAGTGCCGGAGACCCAGTCCCAGACCCAGACCCAGTCCCAGTCTTAGTTCCCCCCAACCGTCTCGGTGCCTGTCCGAGACCCAGACGCAAGCCCAAACCTAAACTCAAACTCAGACCCAGTAGCCAGCGCAAAAACAACTCAAAACTCGTTTTGCTGCACTGACAAAAAAAAATTGTAAAGCTAACTGGGACCAAATTAGCTGTTAAGCGAAAACTTTTATTTAGTTTAATTGACAGAAAAGTTTAACTTGGGCACTTGGGCAGCGAAAAAAAATAGTTACATAGTTTTATAAAAATAATTTGTATAAACTTTATAGCTTGAAAATGTAGGTAAGAACCCAACTACCACATAATATACCATATATAGATGTATTTTTAATCGGGAATATCCGTCTGTGAGGGAAACATCCTCTGTCCGTTAGGTCCGTGTGTCCGTTATGTCCGTCTGACTGTATAAACCCCTTTTCCTTATAGATTGTAAAAGTTAAAACTGCCAAAATTCTTAACAACATTTGTAAGGGAAGCAAACAGGCCAAGATGGATCAAACATCTGGTTACCCTTCCGCCTTCACGAATCCTAAATATAAATATAAATTTAAATAAAATATAAAAATAAATTTAAAGCTTTTATAATAAATTTTTGATTTCATCCAATGAAAATTTTGCTTCGGAATTATGTTAATTTCTGTTATCGAATTCAATAACATTTCTTTCTGTGTAGACGACCGTATAGAGAACAACTTGGTAGAGCAAAGAGAGACAGAGAGAAAGGCAGACACAGAGGCAGGGACAGAGATGGAGCGTGTGTGTGGATGTGTGTGTTGGTGTGAGACATGAACCAAAGCACTCGACCCGGCATAGTCTTACCCCGGCCCCTAGAGTCTCTCCCATTTGTTGCCTAGTTTGTTTGTTTCCTTTGTTTGTTTGTTGTAACAGCCGCGCTCTCCAATTTCCCCCCTGCTCGACAATAGGGCTTTTTCCCGCTCTTACTCGCCTTCAGTTTTTGCACACTGACCCCCCTCTATCCTCATCCATTTAACGCCCATTTTCTTCGCTCGCTGTCATTGTCAAGGCTGTGCGAGAAAAACTACCTGTGGGGAGGCATGGTTGGGGCAAGGGTTCTGTGGTTTGATAAGCGATTTTCCCGTTACCGTTAGCCGGCCCCAGGGCCAAGGTGATTTCCTTTTCAGTGACGAGAAAAAGGTTCCGCCAAGGCTGCAGCCGTTGTGTGTTTCCAAGCACAATTTCATAAATTAAAAAACAACAATCCGGTGGCAATAGAACATTTTAAATTAAAAATATAAAATTTAATTAAACAAATATTCAATATTCTCAAAATATTTTTAATTAGCTACAGTTTTATTAGAATTATTTTTATTTAAGCCTCCATTCAAGACAAAACTATTTTTGTTTTAGTTTAAATACATTTTAAGATCTTCGAGTTTGGCTTTCTTTATTATAATTTTACAATAATTTTATATTTTATAGTATATTTTTATAATAGAGATTCAAAGAACAATCTGTTCGTCATCTTGAATTATAAGAATGATAAATTACTCAGTGAATAAGAATATTTAAAGCAAATTATTGAATATGGTCTGTTTAAATATATTTAAGTTAGCTGCATTGAAAGATTCACTTTCTATTCTATTAAATATTTATTTATTAACTCAATTTAATTTTTTTTTGTTAGTTGTTTATGCTCTGAATTATTGTTAATCCATCTTGACCTAATTTTAAAAATGTAATACATTTATTATGATTCTTTTAAAATTTACTTAAGGCCGCAAACATTTAAAATTTTAGCTTAAACAATATGTAAGAATGCTTAAACTATTTTTAGATTATTGAGTGATCAATAAATTATAAAAACTCATTGCCAAAAATGCCAAATTAAATTGAGTTCATTAATTACGGCTGTTTGCCCCACATGATTTTTCAGATTTTCTGCTTGTATTGAAACATGAAAATCTTTACATGATCTTGAATATATATTCAAAGAAGAAAAATAAAATATTCAAATACTTTAATAGGTTTCCAAATCACGCAGTCATCTCTATTTAAAAATTTGCCTTTTTGATAAAGGACGGTTGGCAAATAAAAACTTTCGTTTAAAGTTGGCTTTTTATGGGGTTTTTATTTAAGAACCACAGCCCTCATCCCACCTCATTGCTACTGGGTGGCTTTCTCGTTCTTTTGGAGGTTGTGCCACCGTACTCACATGTTTATTTGGTTTGAATATTATTAGATTTCTCGATTCATGTGAAACAAACACAAAAAAAAAAAACCGAAATAGACAAAGACGACGCAAAAGTCGCGCGCTCTGTTCTGATAAGAGATTTGTAGGAGACTGGGCTACGGGGCGGCGATAGCGAGGGGATTCAAATGGCATCATCATTATCATCACTAGAACCGTCATTATCATCATCGATAGATAATTAGCAAGGTGATAATAATTCAGAGCCGAGCACGAGAACGAAAGCGAGAACGAGATGTGATGATGATGCCACGACAAGTTCAAATTCCACTGTGGGTGGAGCCCAGGCGAAAGCCATGCAGAGAAAATAAATGGGATCATTGATCATAGATCATTGATCAGTTCATAAAAAAAATTTTCCTTTTAAATTTAATTCAAGCGAACTATTAAAATTAAAGAATATTAAACCAAATTCGCTTAATGATTTATTTTTGAGATCTTAAAATAATCTGAAAATATACTAGATCTACATTTATAAAAACATAATTTAAGGTTCTGAGTTTATTTATTTATTTAAGGCTTCCAGAAAAGTAAGTGCAAATAAATCATTACATTAATCTTTAACTGTAAAAAATCTTTTGTCAAATTTTAGTTTTGAATTAACAGCGTAAATTCCCAATTTAAAAAAGGAAATGCTACAAAGTTTCCCACAACATTTTCTGATAGTGTTGAATCTCGAGGGATGTAGATGCGATAATGGGACAAGAGTAATAGTATTCCATGTTAAGTGTGTGTGCCACGGGCTGACGCACCGGCCATAAATACCAAGGCCAAGGAACAACTCGAATGTGTTTTTGTTTGCTTTTCTAGCTCAAGTGCCGGGCGGGGCGGATGGAGGACACCAAGCGGGCGGTTCTCCGGATAAAGGAGCAAATAAATATTAACGGGCGCGGGCGCAGACAAACATTTGCATTGGAGCGTGGCAGGACAACAGCCAGTACAGTGGCTACTCGGTAAATATTATGGCCTCGAAAGTTAAAGTGATTTATTGGCAACAGGGACCCATGGAGAGCCATAAATTGCTATATAAATTTTAGCAAAATAAAGTCAAATCGTACTTACACCTTGAATAATTTTTAGGGAATGTAAAAGTTGATGATTGGTTAAGATTTATACTCTAGAATCACGTGACGCTACTTTACAGTAAAGACTCCACTTGGTTTAATAATTTATGAATTTCTTTTCCATATAAGGAATTATTTTCAAGTAACAAAAGGATAATAAACCATATACTTGAAAAGTTTATGAAAAAGGACTTTCGTAAATGTTATTCATAAATCAATGTTCCTGCTAATATCTGGTTATAATTTACCCAAATATGATACATTTCTTTTTGGAGAAAGCTTCCAACATCACGTTTCACGTAGTAAATTAACAGGGAAACACACTCCACTTATGCACAGGATGATATAATAACGGGAAACGGCCAAGGAGCCGCCGAGTGTGGCACTTAAACTTTATTGTTTCTCGAGGAAATTTTATTCATTCCATTTAATTTCTTTTCTGGTGGCGTCACTTGACTACTTCCCTGTGCCCCGACACAGGGTCGATTATTTTTTACACTCATTTAAGATGCAACACTTGGCAAGCATATATGTATATATATAAGTATATATATAGACTCGTTGAAAATTTCTTGCAATTAATTTGAGTAATTAATATGCACACAGACACACACGGGGCCGAAGCCTTAGCTAGATACCAACACACCTGCACTTGTGCCCCATTTCCCCGGGCGCGTTTTCCTTAGAATTTTCAATATTTGTGGAGTGTATGTGTGTGTGCCGTAGTATTTTCTTTATTTTCTTTTTATTATTCGTGTGGCAGCATCGTGAATGTCCACACGTTGCCTTGTTTTTGTCGCCAAAAAAGGTTAACGAGAAATTTTCGCACGTTTGCACTTCGCCTCGGCCACCGCGCAACTGAAGCGAAATTTTCAAAAGCAATCGCAAATCGCAAGAATCAGCAGCGGCGGCGGCAAAAGCAAAATCCAAATGGAATCGCCGAGCTCAACTCAACTCGGGCTCGTGCTCCCTGCTCCGTGCTGCATGCTCTCTTTCTCGAAAATTTCCCCCGAGACATTCTCCGCGGGAATCCAGAGAGCGAGGCCAGCGAAATCTGGCGGGAGAATTCAAGATTCTCGAGATGCTGATTCCAAATACCGCATCGCGTTACACATTCTTTCGACGTTCCGTTTGACGCGCTTCCTCAATCCGATTTTATTGTATTTTATTTTCGCTCTTCGATTGTTTATTTACTCATCTTCTCGACTTCGGCTGGGCGTTTGTTTACAATCCCCGGCAGAGGTCGAAAGCCATGTTGGCCAAGCTTTCTCACAGGTGTCTGAAAAGCTCGGGAGTTGTAACGAAGAGAGTTATGCGAATTTTCGGCGAAAGAGAGTGTGTAATTCGTAAGAGAATGCAAGGGTTGTCAGGTGACCAAAATAACTTTCATGCTTTGGAAAATGATTCGAAGTATTTTTGGTACTAAAACTTATTAAAAAACAACATAAACTACCATTTAATGAAATGTACAAAATAGTATTATTGGCACACATGGCGTATACGTAACATAAATTATACAAATATTATTAAAGAGAAACCAAAAGTTTAAGAGGAACGAAAACCACTCGAAGAGAGTAGAGCAAGCGGGCTTTTTATGGGCGGCTGTTGCTCCCAAAAAGCTCTATTCTGCACTGAAAAGAAAAGAGTTTACAATAGAAACTTCGGATGCACATGGTAGAGCCGAGGCGACTCGACGTAGGGTCTATGGGGTCACCCCCTTCCGGCAGTTAAATGGAAGCGCGTAAACTGCATATTATGGTAACACGCCACGGCGGAAAGGTAACCGGAAACGTAAAGCTTTTCGCCAGGAACGTAATCGCTTTTCTACACTAGGAGCTTTTCAGCAAAACAGAGCAGCGTCGGAAAAGTGGGGGAAAGGAACTGGGCCAGTCAAACGAAGCAACTCCGAAAAGGGAAGCATAAAATTGCTCTAGCAACACATGGCGCTTACCCTCGGAAAAATGTTGTGTGTGGGGGTGGGGGACGGAGGGCGTATTGGATGAGACTGAATGAGGGTGGTTATTTTTCCGAGGGACCAGAGGCTGGCTTTTGTTGTTGTCGGGGCTGTGCCGCCTGCCAACTGACAACAAAAGCGCCGCACGTAATATAATAAAGAGATTTTCCATGGCATACAAAGCGGGGCTGCGTCGAGACAGTTGCATGCGTCCTGCTGCATGGAACGAAATTTGTAAACTTTCTTAAAGTTTACTAAATTAATCAAGTATTAAATTTTATATTGGAATAATGAAATATGTAATATGATACAGTTTCTGAAAGGAGAACCCCTAAGTGACTATTTTTTAATAATACGTCCCTTTCTTATCATTCATAAAATTGACCACAGCAATGGCAACCATATTAAATAAAACTCGCAAAATATCCTCAAATACTCAAATCTAAATAACCGTCAGAATATTAACGTACCACTTTCTTTTGTAAATATAACTTAAACATAAATTATATGTAAATAATACAACATACTAAATATATGTCTTAATTCCAAATCTAAAGCCTACACAAACCGCGATCTGAAGGCCAAAACTGCTATAGCTCTTAACTATACAATAGCTCCTAGCTTAAAACTAAATTTTAGCTTTAGATAAATAAATAAATATTTACGAAGAATAGGGCAAATTGGTAAATATTTAATAAATAAGTCTTAGAGGGTAATTATTGTATTTAAAGAGCCTTGTTCTCTAGCAAAAATAATCATCACTGAAGGCGTGATTTTGCACCTTTGTTTTTGGGTTACAAACACTTTAATGAAAAATAATATTAAATAATATTACCTAAAACCTAGTTAATTTTCCAGTGCAGTCCCTGGTCCTCTGAATGCGCCGACTGTCTGCCAGTGCCAGGTCCTCGTCTAAGCCCCGCATTGTACAATGTACACACATTATAATAGAAATCGGTTTTAGCTGAACTAAAAATAATTGGCCTTGCATCTCTGCCTCATGTTTTCCGTCCATACATCCATACACAGCCGTCGTACGTACTATGTACGTATCTAGAATCGGATTCCGGACTTGTGTGCGTTTTGGGGTCCTTGCTGCTGCTGCTGTTGTTGCGGGTAATCAACAGTTTGTTGGCACGCGCTGCCATTTTGGCCCCGGGGTTGCGGGGGGCGCCAAGGAAAGGCATTTCGCAATTAGCCCATTCTTGTGTTCATGGGAATCCCCCTCGGCATTTAGATTTCCAAAATTACGATTACCATTCGAGAGTGCTATTTGGGTTTTATTTAGAGAGCATGAACATGAATTCTGTAATTGAAATAGGCCTAAAACATTTTATTTTGGAACTGGCCTTCAATCGTATGTTGCTTGGTTTATGGGATATGTTATCAATCTAAAATTAATAATTAAATTAAATTAAATAATTAAATAAATAATTGTAGCAGTGCTGTCTTTTGGCTTAATTCAAATAAAAGCTTTTAAAATTATTTTTAATACATATTAGTACATATATTCTACTGAAGGCATCATTATTTAGCAGATTAAACCTGTTATAAAAGTTATTTTACGAAATAAATATCCCAGCCTTCCTAAGGACAAACTTTTTTCCCTTAAAAATCTCCAAAAGTGCTTTCTGCGCTTTCTATTATTTATGCAAATTTCTGGTGACTGTCCATTCAGGTCTTTGGCAGGGATTCTCGTTCAAGCGAAAGCATTTGAAATTGGAAATAAATCAGAGGCACAAGCAGCAACATATTTGGCCCTTCGCTCGGTAAAGGAAAAGTACAAACTCAGCGAATTCTCGGTGCTCGCACATTAAAGTTGCATTTATTTCAGGGATATCAGAGGGGCGGGCAGTGCGGAGTTACTGTATACATAAAGTCAGGGAGCCATAAAAAGGGAGAGCGGACTGAGGCTGAGGCTGAGACGGAGGCTGCCTAATGCGGCAATTGTTAAACCAAATGCAAATAGACGTTGCAGTTGGCAGTCCCTGAAGAACTCAGGCCGCGTGCCAGGCATAAATCACTCCACCAATGTCTGCCGGTCCACCGAAGCCCCTTCCGCCGCCCGGTTCGTTTCCGTTTCCGCATCCGAATCCGCTTCAGCATCCGGCGGTGCCTCCAGCCTCAGCTCAGACTCCATCTCCAGCGGCAGCTCCTTGTCGACGGTTAGTTTGGTAACGCTCTCGAGAGTTCTTATGGTTTGCATATACAGCTTCTTGGCCAACTCCTTGTCCTGGCCCGGCTCCGAACTTTGCACGATTTCGCAGTCACTGCAACGAACAAGAAAGGCAAAACGGTAAAATGGCAAAAAGGCAAGTTAGTTGTAGTAAAAAGTGGCCAACAAAGTGGCGCTAATGCGGCCAACAGGATCTGGAGTAAAGCTCGCCGTGGCCATGGCAACTGCACTCACTTGAAGTACTCGCCGGTGACTTCCTTCAGCTGGGGATCCGTGGCCAGGCGGATGGCGCACTGGGCGCCCTCGTAGGGGTTCTTCATGAACAGCCACATCCACGGGTAGGTGACCGCCTTTACGCAGATGGACGACATCAGCGGTGAGCTGGCCGGAAACGGAAATGGAGGCAAAAAGTTAACCAATTATGTAGCCATTGTCAATGCGAACAAGGAGCTTAATTTCGGCTTAAAGTGTTTAAGCCAAAGGATGTTCTTTAAATAGATTTTTAAGCTTTAGAAATAGTATAGATTAGTATTTAAAAATAAGACTACAACACAATTTTTCTTTAAGGTTCAATTTAAACAAGTTAATATTATGATTAAATTATGGCAATAAGATAACAAATAAGATAACATATATATCCATAAACAAATATTCAAAACAATAAACCATGAGATTTATTTTATAACAAGAATCTACGAAAGAATCGCTTCATCCAGCACTTGTTTACGAAGTTTATAAAATATTTGCAAGTCCATTATAAAGGAAAATAAAAGCGGAAGAGATTGTATCTCTGATTTATTTACATCGTTTTACCCCAATAAATTTTGTGGGCAACGAGAACAAGTACTTCTTCTGCTGATTGCGCTTGGCCAGTTAAATTTGTTTTGATAAACAATCTGGGAATCTGGAAATTTTCGTCAACTTTGTAAGTTATGCAGAAACTTACAAATTAACAAAACAGTTTATTGCTCAAGTTTCTCTTCCTGCTTAGCATTCAACGCAGATTCCGCTTCAATTTAAATAGTTAAATCCCAGCTAAGTTTTCTGTAAAGTTTGTACCAAATCCAGCCTCTTAAGGAAACTCCAAACAATTTCCTTTTGGTGCATTGTTTTAATGACATTTTCAATTGGGCCGATAAAGGACGATGGGTGGTGGCGGGGGCGGCGGCGTTGGCCACCAGATGTCCTCCATTCAATTCATCCGCTCAAGCGTTGATCTCCAGCTCTTGGCCAACTCCGCTGCCGGCTGCTGGGCGTCGGCCAATTTCAGCGGCTGAGCCCAACGAGTTGTGTGAAATGGCCACCCTCGACCCATCTCCATGCCATTTCTTTTATACCCGGCTTTTTTTTGCACTCAAAGAAATTGACACAAAAGTGCTTGGGTTTCGTATAAGATCTTAAATTATATTTTTTACACTTTATATTTTTTCAACAATAATATATAGTTCGTATATTAAGAGTTTAAAAATAAAATAAATATGTTGGATGATTTTTTTCTGTGCATTACAGATGCTGGCTTTTCAGGAAGGATTACGAACTTGCGCGCAATTTGCTTAGCTGTCGCTGTTAACGTTTCGAGTCCGCACTTCCCTTTTCCCTTTTCCTTTTGTTTTTGTATCTTTTTTTTTTGTCAGACGGGCAACGAACGGTGAACGGTGAGCAAGTTTACCGACACTTGAACACGATAAAACGATAAATAAATAATTAATGCGTTTAACTTTTCCATTTACGCTTTTTCCGTGACTTGAGCATTAACTGCTTTTCATTTTCATTCATTTCATAGTACGCACAGGTCCGGGATTCACTATAAAGGGTCATCATGTGTGCACAGAGTTTGGTGTGTCTAGCAAGGGGGACATTGTACCTAAGGTACCTACCAAAGTACCTAGATATTTAGGAAATTTATATTTGCACTTTACTCTGAACAATTTCTATAAAAATATATTGTTCGGAAAAATAAACCCTAATAGTGACTACTTAATTACATTAATCACTGAGTAACATTTATTCCTAACGTTCTTTGGTTTATTAACTTTCAAATGTATTGAATAAAATAATCCTTCTATAAGCTTTTAAATTAAAATTCTTTGAGCATACTTGGACATTTATAAAGTTAGTATTCGTTTTCGGTACATTAACCCTTTATAAGCTTCCCTTAAATAATTTCAACATCTCCTACAAAGATGTACCTTTTCACCACTATGAATTCATGTGTCTGACCTGGCCCTGGACCCTCATCCTTCTCCTCTTCCGCCTCCTTTTGAACCCCAGGAATACCCGCTTCCCGGCAAAAGTTTATTCTCCTTGTCCCTGGGTCGAGGCTAGTGTTGATTCCATTCATCGTTTTACGCCAACGTTTTCATAGATACCAGTATCTTGCGCCCTCCACCACCCACAAACCACCCGCCATTAAGCCCTTCTCCTGCGCCCCTTATCGCCACACCACTGGTTGCATTTTAAAGTGCATAGAAAGCTGCAGGGGCTGCAGAGATGGCTTGTTGGGTAAAATGGAGGAAAAAAGGAAAACGTCTAAAACAAAAAATAAATATATGTGGCCAGGTCGTGGCGTAGACTCGGGGGTTACTCCTTAGGTCCATTGATTAATGGGTGTTTACAATGTAACAATATATTGGTAGGATTACTAGGCGAAGACTAATAAATTTCCGGGATAAAATTGGGACTTTTAGGGATATTGATGAAGTTTAATTGAATTTGTTTGAGAAAGAGTCGATAGAGACAAGAATATTAATGGAACAATGACTATCTAGGGTCCTTCTTTAATTAAATTATTAATTCAATCAATTTTATTCAATAAAAATAAGCATGTTCTCCAATATATCAGCAGAGAACACACCTATGGGTCAGATAGCTTCAATTTCTGTTATTCAATAATCTAAAGTGCGCTCCTCTGTCAATGGTATTAATATTGCGTATACGCCGCGTACCCGCTAGGTCTGATATACTCGCACACCTTGCGGGTGTCGGGTCGCTCTCCGGTGGGTGGGATCGGTAAGTTCAGCTTGACTCGCTAAGCTGCAGCAGGGCAAAGTTCATTTAAAGACCCGACCCGCGCCACCTGCCACCGGCAGCGTGGAAAATCTTTTACCTGTCCGTGTGAGTGCGCTGCGAGCCAAATGAAAAAGCGCAGCAAAATGGCTTGAATGGGAAACAGAACAAGCCCTTTTTCCGAGAATTTTCCTTAATGCCACAATAGATGTGCTACGGGCGGAAATTGAATCCGCTCTAGGGCAGGAATTAATAGCATATACGCCACGTTAATTGTTTTTATTGGACGGCCATTTAAGCGCCTGAGGAGGGCTCGGTGGGGTTAAGTGGCTTTTTACCGCGATTATACCATATATTAATGGAACCTATGGATTGTTTATATGGCGGTAGGGGATAAAAATAATGGCTTATTTGGCTGAACTTTCTTGAATCGAATATGTTTTATGGATTACTTGGATTGCGTATTCTTATAAATAAAATAGTATCAACCAAGATTGTTTTTAAGCAACTCTTTAAATAAATTTCTATTATTATTGCAAAGTTTATATTATATCTAACTCACTTTAGGTATATTTATAATTTTATTTTATTTATGATTCTATTTATGTTATTCAAAGAATTAAGTATATGTCTAACAATTTAAGTGAACATAAAAAATTATAATTAATAAATATGGTAGAATAAATTGGTCGTTGTTTTCCTGGTAAAAATCATCCGGCATATGTACAGGCTATTAGTTTTGATATTTAAAATTGTGAAAATGTGTGTGAATTGATAATATTTGTTTCCTCTTCTTGCTCATTTATTGAACAAATTCTTTTCAGAAAATCTGCATTGATTTGCAGCCCTATCCCCATACAGAAGATGTTGCCTAAGAAAAGCGGAGCTTTGTTGATAACCCTAAGAGGGAAATCTCGAAAGCCCAGCAGGTATCAGTTTTCCATCAGTGGCAGCGCATAAAAAAATAGCCACGAGTGCCAGGATGTGGGCGGGGTGCATGGGTGAGACTGACAGCTGCTTCAGCACTTTTGCAGTTGCCAACGAAAGTTGCAGCCATCTTCGATATATATACGTACGATATATATACTATTGTAGTATGCAGGGTACGGAAGTAGGGACGGAAATGGGGGAGCCTGGGGAGACTAGGTGAAGCACAACAAAAGTTCAATTTGGCGCTACAAAGTCTGTAAAAGGAAAATCTACTTGCAAAGGCAAAACATGTAACAGAATGCAGCAGCAAAAAGCACAGCGGGCAGACATCCGATGGACAGGAAGCCAATGCATGTAAGTTTTGTGCACTGCAAATAATTTGAATTTAAAGTGAAGAAAAAATGAGGGAATATAGGAAATCCTGGACTCCATTACATGAATACATTAAAGACTACGGTTATTCATTTTAAATATGTTTATTTCAACTTAAAAATATGGTTAAATTGTATTTAGAAAGTGTTTTTAAATGTATATTTTAATCCCAAAATATATTATTTTTAATTTTTTAATTTTTAAATATGTAAATATACAAATATGTTAGTTTTTTATCGCAACAAAAATAATTGCACAATTTTATTAATTTAATTTTATTTTTTTACTGATAAGATTTTCTTCAAGAGCTGCGCACACATGTGTAAACTATGCTATGTGTGTACATCAAGCAGTCTTGCCATACATCCAAGCCCATGCAGGACCCAAACCCAACCCACACGGTACATCCATAGCCACTTGATGTTGCTTCCGCTGTTCATTTGCTGTTTTATTGCCGCTGCCCGCAGCAGTTGGCCAAGTTTGGACGAGAATGGGAAAGGCTGGGGATTTTTTCCTGGCCCCTAGAGGTGAGCATGTGTTTTATTTTGTTTAATTTGCTTTGACTTTGCTCCTTTCGCTGGCGGGTGTGCCAGTTAAAGGACAACAAAATAGAAATATTTTGTGGCAGGGCAAAAACAATGGCAACTGATTTTAGGTGAAACATGTTGATAACATGTTTTAGCAATAGATAAAGTCTTTAGCAAATTAAAAGTAATTTAAGAGTTTTATAAGAGTCAGGAGAGCTCCAAAGTTGATCTCGTTTAAGATACTGTGCTCATCTCTAGGACATGAGCTTGGTGGCTTTGACGCTTTCATGGTTCTTGGGTCACGTGCTATGCCAATAGGAGCGGCGGAGGACCCATTACCTCTGCTCTACATCTCCATTTCCCCATTTCCAGGTACTACCTTCCGCCATTCTGGCCTTCACCTGTCAAGGTGCTGCGTTTTATGTCCAAATGATTTGTACGCTCGCCGAGGCATTTGATTTCCTTCTTTCGGGCCACTTTTTTGCTGCTGTATTGTTATGGCCTTTTGCAAATTGTAATGACGCATGTTAACAATGTTTCTGGCTCTGACTCTGGTTGGTAAAATCGGGGGAAACGAATATGTAGCTCCAGCCGGCATTTCCATCCGGTAGTTAGACTTGTATGAATGCAGACAGAACAATTTGTTGCTATGATGGATTATGATTTTCTGGCTTGTGACAGCCCAACTTTTGCCTCAGAAAGTGTGTCTAAATCAGGGCCTCTTAGCCGCCACTCCCACCTCTCCATCCTCTTGCCACTTTACATCATTTATTGCCATTGAATTCTGTAATTTGTTGTACGTGTTGGCCGTGTTAACATCTGCTATTGTGTGCGAGCAAGTGTGTCCGTGTGCTCGTGCGTGTGCCACACACTTGAGCACCAGCTCCATTGTCCTCAAGTGAGGTGTGTCCACCTATTGTCCTACGGTTTAAGGCTTTCCAGTGGGCTCGCTTTTCATACCCATTTACATGTGTAAATGGCTTTGTGCACATTCTGGTAATAACTTCAAAATTTAATGAATGGTTTCTAATACCAAATTAGGTAACTGTTGTTAAAAGGCATAAGATTCACATTAGTATTTAATTTAAAATCTTAATACTTGAAAAAGGTTTAAATCTATTTTTTCATTAAAAACCTAGAGTTGTGATTATACAAATTATTTTTTTCATAATTAAGATGGTCTTGCCAAGTGGTCTAGGCCACGCGTAAAAAAATCTACAAACACTTTGTTGTCCCCAAACTCATCCGCAGTGGACATTCTAAATATATGTGTTTCCTGAGAAATGATTTCGCATTCAGGGCCGAGCGGTGTCCTCTCTGCCCGCACATTGTCCGAGAATTCTAATTTATAACTGCCAAAAAAAAGGAAATCAAAAGAAAAACAAGGGAAAACTTTTGTGCCAGCTTAGGAGGGCATCAATAAATTTCGCATTAATTCTGGACCCGTCATTAGGCGACTGGGCCAGGGCCACGTTCATGTTCATGGCCAGGAGTTAGTTCACAGTGTGGCGCCAACTTGATGCTGACAGCCAGAGATGCCGGCATCTAAATAAATTATGATACCAAATAATTTAACTTAAGAGTTGTAAATGGTTTTATGAAAACTGAAACTATTATCAAACGAAAAAAGCAATTATTATAATCCTTTAACGAATTCTATAATTTAGATATCAATGGTATTAACTTAAATCTAATATTTGAATTAGACTCACAATAATTGAGAAAAATTATCAAATTTTAAAATTAAAACTATAATTTGGTCTTTAGGCTGAGGAAGCTAACAACTTCTAAACTCAACTTTTCTAAAATATATTTGTAACACCTTCCTTTTGCCAGACAATTTACATCTGATATATATTCTTCGTCTGAGCTGATGATGATGATGATGATCCCAAAAGAAGTATAAATCTGTCCAGAAAACTGCCAAAATGTCACCGTTGCTGGCAACATCAACAAAGCCAGCAACTGTCACCGTGGTGTGTGTGTCTGGGTCATAACTCAAAGCGACGACGTGGCGGGCCGGCGGGCGAAGTTGACCCGACCGGGAGCAGCATGGCCTGGCCCGAAACTAAGACCCCCGACACCGACCCCGCTCCCCTCGCCCGCCGTTTCAATTGCGGCCGACCCGCGTCTCTGACTTGGCCACTTTTAATTACCGCATTTGGCCTTTGTTGCTGCCGCCCTCTGGCTGGCTCGCTTGCTCCTGTAACTGTGCCAGGACGAGTGCCAGTGAGAGTGCGAGTGCCACTCGATGGCAGCTCATCTGCATCTGATGATGAGGAGTGGGCGTGGCCGGGGCAAGTTCATTGCAGCTGTTGTCGTTTGCTCTGGCTGCCACCCACTCCAACTGCTGGTGCTCACCCTGCTGCACAGCGAGAAAAATATAGATCAATTTCGAGAGATTTGATAGTTAAGAAAGTCGCCAGACATGTGGCAGACAATGTCTTTACCCTTAATTGAATACCTAAATAAATTGAATTCAATTCTTTTTCAGTTTCTTCGAGTCGTATTTGAACCTTTTCTTTAAGTGTACATCTGATATGGCCGTTGATAGCTGTTGTTGCTGGCATTTAGTCCTTCCGCAATTTGCAACTGTTTCTCGTGTTTGCACATCCTTTTCTGTGTATTGTGCAAATGCCCTTCTCCACTGGCCTTGCTTTTTTCTCACAAACTCACAACTAATTTGCATGCCTTAAAAACGGATTTAGAAATCAAAAGTAGATCCAAACATTGCGAAAACGGTTACGGCTGAATACGGTCTGGGCCAAGTGCTGGCAACTAATGGTAATCGTGTACAATAAAAATCGATGGCGGCCAGAAGTGACCATGAGCCGTAATGAGATTCTGGTTGGGGGAGGTTTGTTTAATGTTCTTTTCTCGGTTTATAGTTGTGTATTTACGGGAGTAGGTTGATTTGCTGATTTATAACTATTTTTTAGAGGCGATTAAGTTTGGGAATTGAAAGAATTCGAGGGAAAAGGTTGCCTAAATATAAACTAACCAATTTAGAATTATATACGAAGCACTTTTAGAAATCATGTACAATCAACCTTTGGGAATGTACTACTATTACTACTACTACTACTACTATATGTTATATATTATATTTGTTATTATATTATTATTTCCCCCAAGCCCACTGCTGTCATTTGACATTTCTTTCCCTATTCTAAACTATCTATTTGCATTAGGCCGGTTCTCAGTATTTGGCCAGGTCATTTGGAACGTTGAAATGAATTTGGCCTTCGGCGACAAAATTTACCTTGATGTTTGCTGCCAAAAAAAAAAAAAAACCAACAAGTAAAAGGAAAGAGGCTTCCCACGCCCAAGTAACTTGGCAACTTTTTTGATTGCATCAAAACGAGCCACCCCCTTTAACCGACATCAGACATAGATACAAACAAATACGTACAAGGATATAGATAGGGAGAAACAGAAAGAGATGGGGAAAGCGAGAGAGAGAGAGACAAAAACTAGCCCTGCTTAATGAAAGTGCAAAACTTTCCCGCGCGGCCACGAAATGAGCTTAAAATGTAGTTAAAGTTTCAGATGCATTTTGCACTTTGCCCCGCGTTCGTTAGAATTTCAATTTTGGGCTGCGGGTTTTCCTTGCCACGTTTTGGCTTTTGGTTTCGACGGGGATTCCCTAGATATTCTATACTACTTACTACTAGTTGTTGTAGCCACTTACTTGCGAAAGTGTCGGGTCCCACGAACGAGTCCTGGGGTGCAGCAGTTGACCGTGACCGCGGTACCTGTGGGGAAATTAGCGAACCTTTGTTATTTGTTTCTCCGAAATCAAGAATGCGCAGAGTGAATAAATAATTCAGAGTGCAAGCTATGCATAAAGCATTCACTGAGAGGAAATTATAATTAAAGGTGTTTAATTTACCTTAAATAACTATGCTTAAAATATTTAAAAGCTTAAATAACCGGTTGTACGGTCATAAAACACACACAACTCATTAATTAAACCTTCGCTGGCCTAATGCCCACTAACTGAGCAATTGAGATAGCTCCAAAAAGTGCTCGAAATGATTACAGTTCCTCTGAGTGCAGTTCCCGATTCCCCGTAGGGCTCTCCTCCTACCTTTTAGCTCCCTGGCCAGCCAGCGGGTGGCCAGCAGGACGCAGAGCTTCGAGTGGGCGAAGGCTTCGCGGGCGTGGAACTTCACCGCCCAGGTGCCCACATTCAGGGGATCGTCGAAATCGATTTTGGCCGCCTGGTGGGCGTGTGCGGAGACGAACACGACGCGTCCCTGCTCCGAGCGCCTCAAGTGCGGCAGCAGCAGCTGGGTGAGCAGGAAGGGGGCCAGGTAATTCACCTGGCTGTGCCGCTCGAAGCCGTCCTCCGTGGGCACATGGGTGTTGGCGAACACCACGCCGGCATTGTGGATGAGAATGTCGATCCGCTCGAACTCCGCCATCAGCTGGCTGGCAAAGTGATGGACGCTGCGCAGCGAGCACAAATCCAGGTAGCGGGCCTCCACGAAATACCTATCCGCCGGATCGTCGTCCTCGTCGGGTGATATGATGGGGGTGCGGCATCCTAGCTCCCGCTTAATTATACCCGCCGCACGCTCGCCTGCCTTGAGATTGCGGCAGGCAAGGATTATACGGCCACCACGTCCGGCCAGAGCCTGGGCTATCTCGAATCCGATGCCGCCATTGCCGCCGGTGACGACAACGATTTGCTCGTTGATTTGATTATCGTTTGGACAGCGCTGGCCGCTCATTAGGGTCCTGGAATGCGGGCGAAGGAAACCAGAGATTAGAGGGGAAGAAAGGGGGGTTTGTCAGTGTGGCCAGTGGCCAGTGGCCAGTGGTTTATGGGGTCAGTTAATGATGATGTCCTGCATCCAAGCCGCATGTGTACACTTGGAGAATATTAGGGATATAAGTCAAGAGTCTCAAGTCATTGTTAGTTTACTTACGCAGTAGAAAATATATTAAAATGATTCGATTTTTGGCCAGTGTTGTTGTTTGACGTCCGGCTTAAGTTTGGCTTATTGATAGGCGTTAATACAATCAGCCTGCACAGTTGCATGATGCCCGAAGACAATTAGGGACTTGACTAACTCCGCCCTCAACAATTCTGCGGCCTATGCATACAACGCTTGTTGAACTCTTTAACTTAAAGCCTGAGGCAACTAACTGGAATTAGCGCAGCTAACATCAAATTAAAGTACTGCATTGAACAACACAAATGTTAAAAATTTCATTGACTAATTAGTGCTGATTTTCAGCCCGAAAAAAGTAGACTAAAGTCAAACATAATAACATTTATTTCGATGTTAAAATTACTATTGAACTCAATCAATTGAATGACTGTATAGTGTTTCATTTGCAATTAGTTTAATTGGTTTAATTGGCTTTGAATTCGCTGTTGGTTAGTGGGCTCTAATATATTTAAAATCCAAGAGGACGTAAAAATGCGAATGGTTTGCCCTATTTCAATAAAATGTTCAACTAAAATCAATCTGAATTAAAGCCACACTGCTAGCAGTTACTCATTCCCTCTGCATCATTTTCACCGCATTCCAGTTGCTGCACTTCATTTGGCACTTAGCTCCTAGGTCCTCCATCGCATCCTTCATTTTGGAATTCATTTGGCATTTCATTTACTTTGGGCCAAACTTGCTCAAATCCACTTCGTACATTTTTGAGGTGGCAAGAAAGGAGCGGAGGGTTGTCCTTAGTGCCATATTGCAGTCGCTGCCATTTCCGCTTCCGCTTCTTCCTTTTGCCGGCTTATACTAACACCTGCAACTGCGAAGTGCGAGATAGCGCGGGGTCACAAAAACCGCGATGCTTCCAAGCGCAGGAATAACAAAAAAGGTTGAAGTAAAAAAGCTATTGTAGAGTTCTCCGGACTAAGGGATACCTTTTAGGTGCCTCTTGGGTTTTTGTGTCTATAAAATTTAAGTTAACTTGCGTTCAAAAAGCTACGAAACTAATAAAAAGATAATTATTTCTGATCTTAGACGTTTAATGAAACCGTTTAATATTTATTTATTTAAATATATATTTAAATATTTAAATAACTTCAACAAGCGTGGAGTTTTTAATGGATATCCAAATATTTTCCCTTAGCTTTAAGATTTAAAACCCGCTCATCAAAAAAAAAAGCTTAATGTTTCGTTACAGTTTTACATTTTTTGATTTAAAAACAAATTCTTAAATAAAGAAATTAGTCGTTTCTCCAAATACAATATTCGAATTTAATATAAAATGTGTTTCTTTTTCAATAGAATTTAATTGAATCAGCTCTAACAAGCATTACTTTTCCTAATTAAGTGGATCTGCACTAATGGGGCGTACCGTACAAGTACCTCGCACACAGCCAAAAAAAGGAACTTAAAATAATCTTTAGATATTACATATTATCCGGGTCTTCCCTGCAGCGAACTCAGCCGCCCTCCTGTCATCTCCGCTCGTTCGTCCCTTTATGAAATCCACTTAAAAAGTTTTTCGCGAACGGCGACAGAGGGGCAGAGTTTTTACTGGGGATGCTGCGACATTTATTTACGTGTGTCCGAGGCGAAAGTTTTTATCCCCCGAAATGTTGAGGTGCGAGTGGGGGAGGGGCGTGGAAATACAGTTTCCGTTGACTCATCGCACTCACCGCACTGTAATCACAACGCCCACCGCCAGGGCAGCTATCGTGGGCCACCACGTGGCGAAGGGATCCGCCTCCTCGAACATGGTCAGCAGACGCTCCATCCTCGCGATTTTTATGTGTGTTTTTTTAACGAAACTCTTCTCCGCTTGCTCACTTTCTTTCGCTGCACTTTCCCTTCCTGCCGGATTGATGAATGGAATGAATGAAACAAACAGTGACGTCGTCTGCCCGGCACAATTGTTGAACGCGAACTGAACTGGGAACTGTAGTAATAACTATAAATTCTCGTTGCGTGGACACCACCCGCTGGTTGTGGCATGTACACATATGCCTGTAAAGTGCAGTGATGATTGCTTAAAGCGAGCGTTATTTTGGGAATTATTTTGCGAGTTATAGAAAGGCCTAGAAATGATAGGCGAAATCATAAAATGGGTATAATTTTATCAACATATTATGTTAAATCACAGCCTATTGAGTTTCTAGAAAGTTATATAGTGAAATATAAATGAAACTATATTACTAAGGATTTGTTTAGCAATAGTAATGTATATTAGTGTATCAGCATTAAAAGCCGAGTTGGTCTAGCGAAGTTTTTCTGTCCGTCCTTATTCAAATGATGTAATAATTTGTAATGTTTCTGGAATTACGAAAATTTCACGAAAGGTTCTTTTTAAAAGACACTGAAAAATGATCCTTAATATTAATTAAATTTTGTTTAAGGTCGACTAACAGTTGTTGGCTGTTTTGTTTTATTTATAACGATAATAAGCAAATGTGTATGTTTGTATAATTATTTAAAAACACCTTGAGCTGTCCTATAAATTTATGAAAATTGTAAAATTTTTTTTTCTTAATTTTTAATAATTTCTAGTAGGTTCTAAAAAGCCCGAGTTAACGTTTGACCAGAGACCACTGTATAAATGCGGGCTGGTGACTGATTTCGAGAGCGCAGATTTCCCGAGCCGGTCCGGGAAGATGCTGCTGACAATTGAATTTAAATGTCCCCTCCGCTCGGCATCGCCTCCTATTTTCTGCGCCCCTCTCGAAAAAAGTCACCGGCATATTTTCAATTTACATAAATGCTTGTTGCGCGGCATACGAAATGAGCGCTGGAGGGAGATGGCATTAGATAGAGGAGGGACCTAGTTCCTCCACCTGTCGCCGCTTTAAAGGTTAGGTGCAAATTTGCACAAGTCGCGATAAAGGAACGTGCGAGGGTCGGGAAAATTCTGCTCGGTATTTACACGCATTTTCCATTTTTTAATTTGTGTTTTTATTTCACTTTCAGCCATTTCTTTTTACTTTTTCGCTCGCCGCTTTTTGTGTCCTCTGCGGTTTACGCATTCGGTTTGCATATTTTTGTATGTGAAAACGCAGACTAATGTAATTCAATTAATCTTCCAGGCAGACTTTCCTTCAGATCCCCATTTTGTCCTTCCATTATGTACATTTTTGCTTGGCCACAAATTTTAATTACAATTTAACAGCTTTCCGCGGGGGCTTAAGTTTAAAAGGAGGAAAGAAATGTGGAAAAATGTGTGATATTTGTGGTTTTTTATCTTTCATGGATATGATATTTAATAATTTTTAAAATATATTAGAACTGTATATTATCCATAACATATCATTCAATGTAAAAAAATATATTAAAATTAAAAATGCGAATTCTGAACTACAAACCAACAAGATCTGAATAATACTTTAGTTATATTTATTATTATAAAAATTAATATTATTTAACATAATTGGATAACTAAGCATAACGCTCTTAAAATGAAGTACCAACCTTTATTTATTAAAGTCCGTAATTAAATATTCAGAGTCCGATGACGTATTCAATATTTTATCTGCTGAAAAATATGTATATTTCCTTGAAACCTCGCTCCACCAATCTATGTTACCTTGTGAAATTCCATACCCAGACACTAAGGTCTAATCATACCATCCCCTAGGTCTGTGAAATGCCGATGCCGATACTCAATGCTGCCCATTCACTCCTGTTCGGTCCATTTCATGCCACTGGGCTCCCTTACCCGTTGGGCACTCCGATTCAATTACAACGCATCCATAAAACATGCCAACAACTAAATATATTTTTCGAGTAATTTAGTCTGCAGCATTCAAGCACACAGAAGCCAGCATCGTAGTTGCCCTGGCCCCTATGGAGGCTATGGAAATTGCACTCGATGCACTTTACGCCTCCGCACTCGCAGTTTCCATTTGTTGTTTCCATTTCCGGTTTATCAATTGATTGAGCAGCTCCGCCCACCCCGCAGCACCACCAGCATTCGGAGCTGTCCCCACTCCTGTCCAGAAAACCAATGAAATTGCACACTCGAGTGGATCTTTGTACGTGTATTAATACTTTTGTTATATTTTTCGCCTTTGTTTATTTAACGTTTCGTCAATTTACAAACTCTCGTTTCTAATGTCGCCTATGTAAGTGTGTGTGTGTGTGTGGTGTGTGTGTGTTAGCCAAATTTGCATATTCATTTGAATTTTAGACTGCGTTGCCTTTCGTTTCGATTCGATTCGATTCTCGTTCATCGTTACATCAAGTGTTGTTTCATTGGTTTCATTTGCTTAGTCGTTTGCTTAGTTAGTTGGTTTTTGCTCAGACAGTTGGTTTTCCCATTAATCGTTAATGCTAAATGGTAAATTGTTTCATTCAGATATTATGCATCTTGCATTGATGTGCGTGTACTTATAAACGTAGTTGTGTGTGTGTATGATAGATGGGGTTAAGGCATATATTACGTAAGCCCTTGATTACATAGGATTACGCAATATTTGCCAACCCCTAGATAAATGGATAGTTAGATAGTGTATCTGCATATTTTTGTTGTTTGAGTTGCGTGGAACTTGTTCTCCCTTCATCTGCAAAATATATAGTTTTCTTAGGCGAAAGTGCTTGAGTGTAGGTCTGTATGCTTAGTATGGATAGTGTGTTTCAATACTACAAATAAAAAAAGGTAAGTAAAAAATGTTTAAAAAACAATTAAACTCTGTAGAAAAAGAAATAAAATAAAATTTACAAATAAAATAAGCAAACAAATCTCCTAAAAGGAAAAACTATTTCTTAATTTGTTGTTAAACCTCTAGATAAGAACCCATTAAATAATAAACTCTCAATTACTTGTAGTTTTGAAACGCACTATATGTGTTTACATCTTAGTTGATATATTTGCTTTTCTGTTTTCTGTAATCTTAAGAAGCTTTAGCCTTCGAGCACTGATGTATGTTCTAGAAATCTATGTACAGATGAAATTGAAGTTCGCTTAGTAACAAAGAATTAACTAACAGAAATTTAATAACAATGTAAACATTTCGAGATTTACTAAGAATTATCAAACGTGTTTAAGCTTTGGTTTTGTGTTTTTGGTTTTAAAATTAGTATCACTAACAAGCTTTTGTTTTACATTTCATATTTGCTATGCTCTGAGATGTGAGTGGGTGAAAACTCAAGAGCCCCGCGGGGATTCCCCTCACCGCATCTCACCAATGTCTTATTTTCAATCTACTTTAGTTCAGTTTTTTCGTGTAATCTGTGTGAGTGTTGACTTGTTACTATAGTTAAAGTTTTACTTTTGCTTGGTCGTCAATTGTAAATATATATAATCATAGGCATAGAATTTGTAGTATCCATAAATAGGTATATGTAACCGCTTATATGCACAACTAATCTCGAGAATCGATGCAATTCTGCAATTTTCATTTCCTATACAATTTGAAAAACGTCCCCAAGAACATGAGTGTATCTACTTAGAACCATCTGCCACGCCCATTGACACAGCCTCCCCCTAGCCGTGGCCTTAACTATTTAACTATTTCGTATATAAAGGATTTACAGGCTAGAAATTGTAAATTTATGCTACATAAAGTTGAAAAGGACAATAAAAATAGTCTCTCGAATATTTACAGCGGCATCTAGGGTGGGGAAGTGGGGTTTTGGGTGTGGGAGTGGGAGTGGGTGTCAGTGTGGGTGTGGCTTTTGGGTGGATATGTGGAAACTACCGGGGAGGGGTACTATCATTATTGCCATCGTGGCCTCGACATATGCATACTAAACTGGAAAAATGTTTTGCAATATTTGTGTGTTGGATAAATTCCCCTCCTGCTTTTTCTGCTTGGAATTTCGTGGGGTTTTTTCACCCCGTTGGTATTCAACTTTATTTGATGTTGTCAACTTTTTGCTATAGTTTTGCTTGCCGTTCTCGTTTCTTTGTCCGCAGGAATTGTTATTAATAATTTATTGATACAACAATTTGTGATATTTTTAGAATTTGCGTTGCGTGCCATTCCATTTATTTATTTATGCATTTTTAGTGTTCGGGGCTGTCATCGCGGCTGGGAGTTGGCCACTTTACCTAGCTGGTGTGTGTAGTTAATCGATGCTGGCAATGTGCGGATTTGATTATACTATATACTATGTACAAATTGTTTCGCCGCTTCCGATTTATGCTGCAGACTTCCATAGTTTGTTGCTTTTTTAGATTTCCAATTTGGTGTTTGGTTGATGCTTTCACATTGCTGATATTAGGGTCATGAAATCTGCAAATATAGCGAGGCGAACAAATATGAAATTAGATTAGCGGTCGGTCGCATATACAAACATAATTCCACGGGCTGTCGATAACAGCCCATTGAACCTGCCACTTATTTGTCTAAATACATATAGAAGCGTATGCTGCTGGCTTTGCATATCCGTTCAATGAATATCATAGTGGTTGCAAATATTAAATTTGTGGTCAATCGTTAGAAGTTGATTCACTTAGTGTATGCCGGGGTTGGTTTATTTGCCAGAAAAATGAAATGAAAACGGTATTAAATAAAAACCAAGCTTTACTCAAAACAAAAATGTTATAAATTGAATAAAGAAAGAATTTTATTGAAGGCAAATGAAAAATCCTTTCTGTGAACTCATTTATGGATGGGGTTTTACTTAGGTAAATAAATTTAGGTCTTAATTTATGTCAAATGAATGTACTCTTAAAATATTTACTTAGATCTTTTACAGCCCAACCAACCTAGTTACTTATATTATCTAAAAATCGTTTAATTTAAGATACTTTTTAATTTCAACATTAAAAACTGTCATCAAACCTTACTACCTCTTCACTTTTATGATCACTTAGGGCTTTAAATATTGCACAATATTTACAGAATCAAGAACTAACAAAATTTAATGGCTTCAATTAATTATGCTCACGGCACCCCATATTAATGAACTTTGCTGGCAATTAGCTCATATAAATTTATTACACAATGCATGGGGGTAATTTCCGGTAATGCGATTTGGAGGGAGCCTCGAACATACATAATCGACGGCCGCTATTTGGCAGCTGCCACTGTCAGGGCCATTGCCATTGGCTCTCAACACTTTCCGGCCATGGCTCAGACTCATTTCGTATAATGGGCCATTCAGTTATTTGTTATTAGCCCAAATGGGCATTCAAGAAACCTAAAAACCGGCCGGAAAATATGGCCACACTTCGGCTCTGGCCCCAAAAATGTAACAGTGGCAACCAGAATCCAATCGATTTTGATAGTCACAACCCAAAAGGTTTTCTCCAGGGAACCAGTGGGTGAAGGTTTTTCCTCCGGTATGGGCAGTACAGTGCGTTACAAAACCATGCTTTAAAGCAAGTCTATATTTTTAAATATTTCACTCAACTGTAAGATAACTTAAAAAGTTGCAAAATATAGATTTAATATTGCTCTTTATGGTTTGTTTGTGCTGCTAATAAGAATAATGTCCTTGCCTTATAGCCCTTACTGACACTGTATGAGAAGGAGGACTGTAAAAAAGGATAAGGAGGCCATGAATTTTCAGAACCTGACAATTTTTTAATCAACACCCAGCTGGCCAACAGCAACAAATGGCCCGAAACAAAAACTCGGCTAGGAAATGTCGCTAAAGCAAATAATAAAAAAGCAAATGCGAAATATTCTCTGGCAATTTTGGCACGTGCACGCCTCGCATTTGTTGTTCTTGTGGTTATTGTTACGTTTAGTTGTTGTTGTTGGCGATTGTGTGAACCTTGATTAACGCAACAGGACGGCAACAAGGGATGAGGGTTAGGGGCATTGGGCTGGCAACATCAGCGGCAGGAATATTGTTGCTGTTTGCCAAATCTCTCGGCGCTGTCTCTCTAAATTTTAACTATGAATGTCCTGGGCCAACGACAGCAACTGTAAATGTGCACTTGACAAAAAAGGGTATGTAGGATGTGCGGAAAATATTGGGGTTTAGGAGAAAAATATGTATCTTTGGACTCTATTTTTCTTTAATTTAATTATGGGAAAATTACTTAAAGTTTTAAAAACTCAAAGCCACAAGGAATTAAACATTTTAGTTTGATTAATGTTGAAACATTAAAATTCAGGAAAAGCAATTCACAATTTATAAAATATAAATTATTATACTATATGTACTAACAACGTGATAAATTATTTTAAATTGTTCTGTAGAATTTATCTGAAAAAAACCTTCAAATATTAAACAAATTCAAGGCACACAAAGAACTTCCTCTACTTCGATCTTGCTCTTCGCTGGGATATGGAAAAAGATCTGCCTTTTTTAACACTTCTTTTCATCTAAAAATACCTTTTTAAAGATATTTTTTCTCCAAGAACCTAGACTTAAGCAAAGTCATTAAAACTTAATTACTTGCAACTACATTTTGCAGTTCATATAGACTATTTGCAGAGTGTATTTGCCAGTTTGTGTATGGGGGCGGCTTGTGTGTGAGTTGGCAGTAAAATTTGTTTACCAAAACCTTCTTAGCTTGGCTTAGTAACCCCCGCACCGCCATTGTTTGTGTATTTGCATTTCGGCTCCTCTGGCTGCCTTGTGCGCGCCCCTAGAACCCCAAAAACAGTCCAAAACCACCGAGTCACCCATCATTCCGCCCCCTTTTCCGCACCCCTTCAGCGTCACCCCCTTTTGGGTGTGAAATTTCATGCATATATGTATGTATCTCCATGAGTGTTCGTGTGTGTGTGAGCCTGTGTTCGTTAGAGAGTTCGTGCCTCGCCTTTGGCCTTTTTGCAGCTTTTGCTTTTTAGCCACTTTTGTTTGCCTTGCTGTTGTTGCCTTTGTTTGCCGCTCTCACCGACTCCTTGTTCCCGGTTCCTGCTTCCTTAGCTTTCGCTCCTGGACAGCCTCGAGTCCTTTGACCAGGTTGGCAAAGGAAGCAGCGCGTCGCCTTAATACGTCGCAAGTAAGTGAAATGTAAATCGTTTTTCCACCACTTTTCTAGATTTTTTTGTGAAGGCAAAATATAAAAGTGCATGCGGGAAAAGATCACTTGTAAAACGGGAAAAGAAACTACACTATTTAAAGATAAAAAATATTTTAAAAAGCTGAAAGCCTTCAAGTAAAGTGAACTTGTATTAAAAATAAATTTAATTAAATTTAAAGTAATGATGAATCCAATCGGTATACAAATTCCAATCAATATTGTCCCTCGATTTGCTCGTAATTCTATAAAAACCATTTTATAAAAAGTCGTGATAAGCTCCGCGTCAACAAAGTGTTCCATGATCATCCTTCCATTTGTGCAGGGTAACCCCAGGTCGAGGTCGGAACATTTAAGCCTTTTGCTCTCGCCAGAATTTTATGTGTCACCGCAGACAGCGGCGGCAGATGGGGATTTAGGGAAAGGTGGACGTTGAAATATATGAAACTAGCCGCAGCTGCACAGTGGCCGTTGGGTGGCAGGAATCTCGGACTCGGTTTTTTTTTTTTTGTTGACGGGACCGCAATGTGGAACGTGTTATGCAAATCTGGTTGGAATAGTAGGTAGGATGTATTCCCGGTCCAATGTTTTCCTGCCGGTATTTGGCCTGCGATGAGCTCTGTTGACCATCTGCAGCGCCAGCGGTGGCATCAAAAACAATTTACCCGCTCCGGTCTACACCAGTCAGCACTTTTTGTCGCCGCACTCCGTTTCGCCCCTATTTGATTCACTCAAAATGGTAATTTGAATTGCAAAAAGTTCATTGTTTCGTGCTTATTGCTCCTTTCATGTTTACCTCCGCCGCCAAGCAATTAGCAATGCAATGAGGAGGGGATTGTCGCATTAAAAATGATATCCTAAGTAGATCGTACAAATTGCTCGCAATTATATTTAATAGCTCGTTCAAGTGGGAGCCGTAAACGTTGGGGCTACCAACGGGATGGGTTCTTGAGACGCCCACGACCCAGTCCATTCCGTTTCGCTGCTCAAAGGCAAAAGCAATTTATCAAAAATCGGTCAAGAACACTCGGGAAAAGGAAATGGGAAACGCGTGACCTTTTGCCATGTAAGAAAAACTGACATGAACTGTTTTTGCTGATGATGGGGTTGTTGTGCGGCTGCCATTGAACAATAATTGCAACTAGCTATAGGTTATCCAACATCCTTTCAAGATGGGAAATATCTCTACCAACTAATTGTTAAAGCTCTCAGAACTTCCCTTGTGTGTATCCCTCTGAGTTAATTGTAGACGGCTGATAACTTTTAAACTAAACAAGAGCGCACTAGGTCAGGCATACGGTATAATAAATGAAGCACATGTCCAATCACTTGTGCCATTTTGTTCGCCAATCAAAGTTTTCACAGTGCTTGATGGAGACAAGGCGAAACAAAAGGGGAAAAACTGAAAAGTTTCGTGAACTTTCTGCCGGCCAACTTATCGACGGTCTCCGGGCCACAAAACAATCAAAGCGACACCAATGGCCCCCGAAGAGGTGGCGTAGGGCCATGTGGGCGTGGCGGCACACATTCGAGGGTAAACAATAAACTTCAATTATGAATATTTGAGCAACCTAGCAGGAAGAAGGCAAAGTGCAGGCGAAAGAGTTGAAACACGCTCAAGGTGCGACACCGGCAGGAAAAGGACAAAGTTTTGCGGCAACTCTCCTTGGGAAACTGTGGAAACTTCGGCGCAAAGAAGGTGAGGACAGGTCAGGAGCAGTGAATTGACTTTGATCTTGGTCCCTTCCCTCTCTGGCTCTGTTTGCCATTCAAACGCAAATAATAGAGGACCAAATTAAACAAGCGCTCCTCGAGCTTGGCGCAATTAAATTGAATTTGCTTTCGGCTTAATGGCCATAATAAGCCCGGTCGCCCGGTCGCCCAATCGCGTCTCGTGGCCCTGGCCTTGCTAATTAATAATTAAATTAAATCCGTCCGTCGCTGGAGCCGTAAAAGTATTAATTGCTGTCCACAAATCTGGCTTAGGCCAATCCCCCCCAAGTGGCCAATAACCAACCCAGCCACCCACTGACCCAAAGCCCGTCAATCTTTCATTGCCGAAGTGTTGCCTTGTTGCTTCCGGTGGCGGCAGCTCGAGAACCAATTGCACATCCCGGCCAACCCAAGGAGCGCCACAGCACACCGAGATTGGATTGGGCGATAATAAAAAATGAGCAATGCTCCCCACCTCGATGTTATATGATCCGGGGGACCCGAAGGTTCTGGTAGGAGCTGGGGCGACGACTCTTCCGCTTCCCGTTGGACAACTTCCGGTGGCAGCAGTTTGGCGCCATGTCATATTGACAGCCTCCACACGGTCTTATTAATATTGAAGTAACGTGTTTCGGGTGTGTTTGTGTATGTTTGGCCTCCCAATGGCCGCATAAAATGCTTTAGCAATATGGAAGAGGGAGTTTGACTCCAACTGCACGGGGAGAAAATAAGTGGAGAATTTTATTTCAAACTTTGATGCATGGAATGTAATTAATTTATTTAAGTAGCTAAGTTATTTAAAAGCCCCAGTAATTTCTGAAAACCCATGAATATAAAATTAGAGAACGAAGAAAATCTAACTAAGAACTAAAGGATATTTTACAAACATGGAAATGCCTTTTAATAATATACGATTTCCCTTAGAATGTTACGGTTTTTCCTTCAGTGTCCAACGCGTGATAAACATCCGGCGATGGTGTGAGGGAAAAAGACAGAAAGCCGAAATTGTATTGCAATAAAATGATTTATTTGGCCATATTTCCATTCGGCAGGAGCAGGGACTCGGCGGAGTCCAACTAAAACTGGAAGTGGAGCCACTGACAATGTTGTGAAATATGCCATTGTCTTATGGCACGCGTCAAGGACAGGAGCTGGATTCTCCTTGTGATGTGTGTGTGTGTGTGTGTCAGGACTCATAAAAACGTAATAATTCCATTGGCGAAAAGGCCAGCCTAGACATGGCATGTGGAGTGTGTTGATAAGACCGCACACGGCCGTAGCAACAGATTTCGCATCTCCCAGGCCCGGCCCGAGTCTCCCTTGGACTTGTTATGTCATCCGTTCCTTCGTTTTATTGCAGCCGCAACTTTTATTAAATCGCCATGAGGAACAACCGAAGGAGCGGCCAAAAAGAGATGAGGGAAAAAATACATTTTTTGACTGGCCGAAAAAAAACGAAACGAAAAAGTGAAGCCTTATCTGCAAATGTCGTTTGCCTTCCTGCCTTTTTTCTTTAACGATCCGGATCCGGATCCGGGGGATTGGCGGAACGAGTGAAGAAAGGAGTGAAGGAAGGGATTCACTTTGGCCTGCCTTTAATGGCCTTAAAATAGCCTGCCATGAATGCTATTTGCCGGGTTTATCAACGGCAATTGAGCCAAGCCATTGACGTAGATAAATTTAATTTACCTTCTATTTGGCTTGCCGATTTATTTGCGAGTATATGCTGATTTTGGAAACGAATTTGCTTGATGGAACAATAACAACGCATTTTGTGTAGCGGCTTATCAAAGGCCAAATTGAGTTAAGTCGGCACAAAAGCCAGCCAACTGCCAAGGGAGGCGGCCGATTTCCTTTGACAGGTCACGGCGGCGTATGCGCAACATATCACGCATACGACATGGAATCCGGCCACACTCGATTCCCGCAGAACCGAGGATTCAAACACGCCTCATCATCACCATTATGCAATGGCATTCTAAATACAAGTTCCATTTGATTTCCCCACTGGTGCGACCGATTGCATTTGCATAAAGTCCGTTTAGTTGCTTTTAGGAAATTATTCCGGCTTTAAGGCCTATACAAATAATGCTAAATTAAATTTTGCTGAATTTATGAAATAATAATTCACCTGTCCGTCATTGCTTGGAAATTATTTTATAGAATAAAAAAAAAACAATGGTTTACAGAAATATAAATAAAGAAAATAATAATACACTTGCCCGGTATTGAATGGAAAATTACTTTAGCATTATTTATTCTTTGTAAATAACAAGTATTTACAGAAATAGAATAGAAACAAAAGGGCAGACCAAAGACATTTGAAAGGCAATCACTTAATCAATTTTCGAACCGGCATTAGGGGGCATAGGAAAGCCTTCAATTTTTTAATAATTAATTGGGGGACTGGCGGCAGCAGGCAACAGGGAAATTCCAACTGGGGAAAGGTAATTTAATGGCATTTTAATTACAAAAACCGAAACGATACGAAAAGCACATGAAAGGCATGGCCTTCGCTATTCGACCATTTTGTTGCTGTTGTTATTATTATTATTATTGTTGTTCTTGTAACTTGCACGGCGTTGTTACAAATGGCCGAGCTATAAATTGTCGGAGCCATAGTGTCCATCATGTTGAAATGCTTGAATTTTTCATTGCTTGCATTTCAATTTCATGGCCAGCCATTAAAATTGACAGTCCACCGCACACACACTCTGTCGACTGAACGCCCCCAAAAATGTGTTGAGGCAAAGATATATGTGTATAAAGGGTTCGGGAAAAATAAAGAAAATAAAAGAGACAGTAGGTAAAGTACTAAAAAACAAGCGTGCCTACGAATCAAGGGACCCAAAAAGGGTTCCCGTACAAAAAAAAGTTTTCAATAGGGTATCCAAAGACAGATAGTTCTGATATGTATATGCTTTAAGCCCAATAAATTACAGCATCATTTCTTTATTATAATATAACATATTTTGCTTAATTATCAATCCCGAAGCTAGGGTATCGACACATTCGAAACCTTTTTTATTGAAACTGTTGTCAATTTTTCGCTGCTCCCTTTGCTGGTCTCACTTTTCCTCTTGTTTGTGCTGTTTTTGCTCGGCATTTTTTATTTTTTCCTTGTTTCGCAGTCCAAGCGCGATTGAGTTTGGCTTCTTCTTCTCTGTGAAAATCTGCTGATTTTTTTTCGCTGCTCGTTCTGTGCAGTAATTTCCCTGCGTTGCCTTTCGCCTTAAAAGCATGTTGCATAATTTACGCGATGCGAACTGCCAACTGCCGGGTCTAAGCCGGGTTGGGTTCAGCTGATTTGCCTTTTGCTTGGCTTTTGGATTTTGATTTTGATTTGGGGGCAAGGTTCCGGCGGGTGCTTGCTGGGACTTTGGATCCGAAAAGTATGCCACGCTCGGTTTAAAATGTTTCTTTGCATTTAAGATTTGTGGCTGCAACAGCTGCTGGCGTTCAGTGTGAAACTAGCCGTGGAAACGGCTAATGTCAGCGGAAATTACATATTTATGATTCACCACCAGGGAGAACGTCAGAGGTTTCTCCCATCAAACTGGGTAACTAATAACCGAAAAGCCCCTTTCCTTTCTCGCTGTGTAGTCTATAAATCTGACAATTACCGAGTGTGCCGGGGGTTCAGGCGATTGATTTATCGCTCGATTGAAACAATTTGATCTGGATGCGCTTGACAGTCGCTTGATTTACGCAAGTGACAAACATCGGATAATCGGCCGGCAGACATCGAGCCATCAAATGTGTCCACCCGACCCCCAAAAGCCAATGGCTTCGTGATTAACCCTCTGCTGGCCCATCGTCCACAGGGAATTCTCACTCAGCGCGATGGTAATATTAAATTTATGCTCGCTAAACTTTATAATTAATTACATTCGCATAATAAACGAACTTAAATATGAAAATGAAGTGCAAATACAAGCAGCCAAACTGGGAAGGTGCTTAAACTGGATGGGAACGGGATGTTGTTAGGTCTTGTCTGCATAAACAGAGAGAGCTCCTCGGTGCGACAATTTAATGGCGCTTACATGAAATTAATTTGCACAAAATCAATTTCAATTTGCAATTTATGAGCTGGGTGGAAAAAAGGTGTCAAAAAGAGGCTAAAATACGTTCGAATATGGCTTTAAAGGGGAGGCTCTAATTTCCGGTGTCGTGTCATTGCGGTCTTGCTGTCAAATTTCCCTTTAAATACAAATTGATGAAACATCAAATGTGCATTAAGTTAAAAGCCAGCCCATACCCATTAGGCATTAAATATTGTTGTTCTTTTTTTAATTTTTTTTGAAATAACAAAATTTAATACAAAATTGTGTCCTAAACTTTTTTTAAATCGATTTCTCAGAGACATTTACCTAAAAAGGAATCTAATAAACTTTAATATTTATCGTTCAAGTAAAAAAAGATTGAGTTTCTTTTTAAATTTATTCTTATAAATATATTTAAATGTGGCTTAATATGCCAGCCCGTTTTTGTAGGCATACAATTTTGTCTCTCCACTGTGGTATTATGGTGGCTGGTGTATGGTTTACACCAACAATAATACAATTTTGCCATGACAGGATAATGTGCACGAGAGGCATGGCTCCAAGGAGCACACTTACACGCAGATGCACGATTGCCTGGATTAGTCGTGTGGCATGTTAGGTACCCCCTGGCTTGCTCTTCTTCTCGCCCGCCCTTTCCGAGGATAATATCATCATCAATCAGGACAAAACAGATCCGATATGCATGTGCTGTACGTACTGGCAAACGATACTCTTGGGCACGCCAATTTGTAGGCACAAATCAAAGGATATTCCCGCGGGTAAACGGACTTGTGTCTCCTATATATTATCCATCTTTTATAAGCATTTGATCGGGGAGACAGTAGTAATTTAGAGGCAAGTTTAGTTATTTAAATGAAAATTCAACCTTAATTTAGGTTATCTTTTTCCTATCTGCTCTTGATATCTTATCTGTATGAATTCACTATTATTTAAATTGTTTAAGAGCTCTGCAAACTCCCATTTTCATGGCGATCAAGTGAACAGCAAATAGATAAATGCACTTAAATTCGAGCCAGTCCTGAATATCACGTGTGCGCGTATGTGAGTGTGCACTTAAAAAATTTCAATGCCCGCTTTCAGGCTGCGAAAACGGCTGAAGTGGAAAAACAAAGTCGGAGGGAGATAGCCTCGGGGCCAAGCCTATGCAAATGGGACCCGAGACCGAGCTCATGGTAATTGAATCACGCTGCGAGTTGTAAGCGACTTGTAATGCATTCCCCTCCCCTGAAATTTCACCCACAGGGCCCCAGGCTGGCCATTAGAAAAGTGCACAAGTGGGTGGTGGATGGTGGGTCATGTATGGTGGGTGGTGGGTGGTGGGTGGTGACATTGCTGTTTGACAAACGGCATTTCAATGCTTTCAACGCACACGCAAACTAGCAAACAAACAAACAAATAACAAATATCATTACAGCGACTTACACATGCAAACGGCAGGCTGGCTGACAACTATACGGAGCACCGACAGCTAAGGTCAAAATAATAGCATTCAATGATGTATTTAAAGAGATAATGATGTAAGATCCTAGGAACTACTGGGATTTTCGGGTCTCATCAAACCAAACCTGGATACCCAAACTTCAAGTTCCCAAAACCTGGCTCACCCTACCTTAAATTCTATTAATTAAAGCTTTCAACTTCAACTTCTTGTTGCTGTTTTCTTATCCGCTGCTGTTTACATGTATATGCACACTCGAAAGGATATGAAAGCCGGCGACGACAACGAGCATACATAAAAGATGAAGAAAAATTGCATATAAATACGGAAAACACTTGCCACGGGGGGTAGGGGCGTAAAGGGGTGGGGTGGGCGGAAGGGGCTGATGTGATGGTGATGAGAGAGCTGCTTGCGATTGTCAAGAGGATGTACGGATGGGAGGCGAAGACATGCCAGCCGCCGCCGTCACTTCGATTGAACTTGCCATGGCGTATACGTAATTTATGCATCTATCTGCATACAGTCAAGCATGACTAAAACAACAAAAAAAAAAATAAATAAAAAAAAGGGGGAATGCTATATATTTTATATTCAAAATAACTTTTTGTTTTCAACCTCAACGAAAACTAAGAAACTTAAGCATGAAAGTCCACAGCCTTAAATGTTTGATTTACCGAAGCTCGACTGTTGGGAGTTATAAGTATGTAAAACACATGTCCTTATGTGCACACTGTATGCATACATCGCATACATATGTACATATATCAGCTTGCCTCTTCTCATACATCTTCATGTCGAAAGCATTTTCGCGTTGACAGCAACAACAAAAACTGGGAAATAGCATTACAAAAATATGAATAAAAAGAATAGTGGAGGGAGTTTAAAATGGAAGGCATCAAACTCACAAGGACCAATATTAACACGTACTAAATCGAGTGACATTTAACCCTTTGCGAAAGAGAAATAAGAAAAGGCTATAGAATTTCCTACGCTTTAAATATGGGTTTGTGGTTAAATAAATATGTATTTTCTTGAGAAATAAACTTCAGACTAAGTTTAAATTAAAGCTATAACGAATATAGTTTTAAATAACTTAATTACACTTAATCTATTCACATACTTAAAAGGAAAATTCGAATGAATAGCTAAAACCATTGTCCAAGATGGTTTTCCAACCTCCTTACAATCTTGACTGACACTTTGCTTAGATAATATTAAGCTGCCAGTAAGGATTTACAATGCAGCTTATTCTTCTTTTTATTTATCCTTTATTTTCTCTGGCTGTTTCACAGTATTTCTTCTTTGACACCTTCTTATTGTTAGAGATACCCAAGAAGGGTCAAGACGGTGACATTTTGCTATATTTAAGATTTAAACTTAAATGCTGATGCATTCGCTATGTTGCTTTTGGTTTAGAGCGAGAGCTGCAACATCAACAATTATACTAAGTGGAGATATTGCATCAACAGTCGTAACTTAAACAGCAGAAACATACTTACACTGCACTATGGGGAATTTTGCCATTTTCATGGTATTAATTAATAACTTTTAAACTAA